>CM029124.1:23450479-23572979 GCA_016859345.1 Istiophorus platypterus
AAGTCAAACTGAAAATAAGGTCGCCCTTTTAATTTAGAAATATAATTTAGCTAAACATTTACATCAAGTATGACATAATGATAGTGATGTAACAACCCTTTGGTTGAGGTCTTACCTCCATAGGTGTAATATAATCATTCATGCCACTGTTGAAAACATAGATCATGGCATCATAGAGTTGGTTCTCCCAACAAACTTGAACCACCTTCACACACACACACACACACACACACACACACACACACAGAGAGAGAGAGAGAGAAAGACAGAGAGAAAGAGAGAACCTATAAGTAGATGAATATCAGGGAAATTGTAGAGTAATGGAGGTTTTCTAGCAAGTCCTCACTACTTTCAACTGACTATTGTGGACCACTGTGGACAGTATTATTTACTTACCAAATAGTCCTTACTGTACACAGACACACACACACACCTGCTGTATGTCCAGGCTTGTGACATCAAGATGGACTATACACCTCTCCAGACTTTCCATCATCGCATTGGCATGGTAATGAGCCAGGAGGTCCCTCATGATGGGTGTGGTTAGGTGCCCAAGGCGGTCCACAACAATGTATGATTCCAGCGACTCCAGGAAAACCGCCTTAGCAACCGTGTTCTCCACCAGCCGAGCATACAGCTGGTCAAACAGCAAGTCGCTACACACACACACAAACACACACACATGCACACAACCATTATGTCTCTGTGGATACTTGTGCTAAATTCGGTTTCCTATACTTACTCTGCATCTTTCACGGTTGACTAGTTTTAACCAGCTTTAACCTATTGGTCTCTTCCACACCTGCTGTTGCTTTAAAATAGTTTGGACTAAGGAAAAAAGCAAAATTGTTGCCTTTTTCTGTTGGTCTGTTACTGGTTCATTCATGTTACCTGGTGTCAACAATGTTTAGGATTTTCAGCTGATGACAAAATTGTCTGACTCTTAAAACTTTTTACTAACGCTCAATAAAAGACAACACAACTTTCATATAATACAGCAGGTCTGTTGGGCAGAAAGGCAAAGCCAAACCTGCATATGACTGTAGCAGAGCTGCAGGAAGGTTTATCTGATACAGGACAGGTGGTCCACCGTTCCCCTCTGCAGTGTTGATGCAAAAACAGGGTTTATATGGAGAAGTCATCAGAAGGAAACCTCACCTGCGACCTCATCACAAAATTCAACTTCTGAAGCCTGCAAAGCAACATCTGGATAAGCCAGAGTGGTTTCGACAGATGAATTTCAAACTAGGCTCTTTGGCGAAAATCACCGAAGGTTTGTTTGGGGAAAAAAGCAGATAACTGTTAAAGATGGAGGGTGGAAATATTATTTTTAGCAGCAGATATTTTGCTGCACAGATATTTTCCACTAAATATCAGCAAATGTCCTGTTGTCAGTCAGGAAAGTAAAAGGAGAAAGCAGACCTCAAAATGAACCATGAACTGCTTCAAGAAACACAAGCAGAAGCTTTAGGAATGGCCCCTACAGTTCCTGACCTAAACAACACTGAAGGTCTGTGGGTAGATCCTAAACGCTGCACGAGACACAGCCTAAAATATATCAGAACTGTAAGTGATCTGCAGAAAGAGGCTGAAATTTCAGCGCAGAACAGAAAGACTTTTAGCTGCTATGAAAAATGTTTGCACAAACTTTTGCACATACCACAACTACTGTTTATTTTTTCTATTATTAAATTCATTAAATAAAACGATATACAGATATTCTCCAAAGGCAAGTCAGCAAAGCAAGGCAGCTATCCATCGAAAAAAAAACAGCCCAAAAAAATGTGAGAATCTTTAGGAAAATTTAATTTCATAATAGGCTGACAAATCTGCTGACACATTTCAGATAAGAGCCCTCCATTTCTTCGTTGCACATGCATAACCACAGTGAACATTCTTTTTATAAAGGACACCATACAAATCAACAGAAAACAGTTACACCTGTACAGCTGAGATGAGGTACCCACTTCCACCTCCACCCATATTATCAAAATCCACAGCCACTAGTTCAGCTTTGACAGCAACATCCAAAAGGAGTAAGGCCTAGTTAGGAGCTGACAATTCAGGGGGAAAAAATAGAAGCACCAACAACAACAGCTTTTCTACTAACTTGGTTCTGGAGAATATAAACACTCCTTTTTACAGTAGAGTTCCCAGCTGAACTTCAGTGCAGGAGAAAAACACCTGTGAATATATAATTTGCCTTGGGATGGACAAAATGTTGCATACAAACTTATATACTTACGTTCTCTGAAGAAGCAGGCAGTAATCCACCAGGACTGGAATCACATCCTAAACACACCACAGCAGAGAGAGAGACAGAGAGAGCGAAAGAGAGAGCAAGAGAGAGAGAGAGAGAGCGAGCAAGAGAGAGAGAGAGAGAGAGAGAGAGAGAGAGAGCAAGAGAGAGAGAGAGAGAGAGAGACAGATAGAGAGAGCAAAAGAGAGAGCGAGAGAGAGAGAGAGAGACAGAGACAGAGACAGAGGGGAGAAGTCAGTTTCTAATGTTTTTCAATGAACTGTTCATAAGTGAGAGAAGACAAAAAAGCTTCTTAAATCTACACTCACATGCATACTGTCAACTACATATACAGTATTTCAACCATTTATGCTTTACCTTAGCTAACTGTTTAGACATCTCTGCTAGCATGCACATTCAATCACAGCATGTAGCATTCAGGTGTTCTTATCTATTTTTTTCAATTAAGTATGAGCAATGTTAATTTTTCAACATTCCCCTGGGTGGTTGGGAGGAAGAGAGAGAGAAGTGCAATAGAGAACATATGTACAATATATTTAGTCTTTCCTCACTGATATACACTTAGGTTCACAACCATTTGGAAAGTGACACAATTTTCATAATTTTGCCTCTATATACCACTATTATCAAGGCAGTTGATACCACTTGGCCAAAGAAAGCCAAAAACATAACAGAGACTCTTGCACATCTAGTTCAGCCTATGAAAGTATGATCTGTACAAGAATTTAATTAATAGTTTATAAGAAATTAAAATTTCTGATATGTATTTCTGTCCGTTAATAGTACAGGATCATCTTGTAATGTCGGTTTTACAATATGCCCCTTCCCTCTGAATCATTAAAAAGCAAAGATATCAACTTATTATTAAATGAAAGAAGGTAATTTTGACAACATGTCAACAAATTTAGTAGAATTTGAAGACTTAAATTTGATTTTTAATTAAAAAAAAATAGTGACACAAAGATAATTTGCAATATCATTAACACGAGAGCCCTGCAAAAAGTAGTCAGGGGAGCTGAGAGGATCATAGACATCCCCCCACACTCCGTGCACGACCTCTAACACGGTCATTGCAATGAACCTTATAAAGGATCCCTCAGAGATTGTTCAATCCTCTGCCATGAGGCATGAGGTTTTGAAAGATCAGAGCAAGAACTACAAGAATGTTAAACAGGTTCCTATTAGGCTGCTGATCTCTCTGATGGGCTGAAGCAATTAGATGCTTAATTTTCCCATTTTTAAATCTAGTAAAAAGAAGAAGAATATGTGTGGGGCTGTGAGTACTACAAAAAAATGCATAGTGTGTCTGACAAAGATGGAGAAAGAAGAGCACGATGATTCTGGAACAGTGGAAATGACCAAACCTTCAAATACAGAAAGAGGAATAAACTTCTCCCTTCCTCTTTTCCTCCCCAAACCAGTTTTCCTTGAATAGCTACATGTTATTTTTCTTAAGGACAATAATTTTCTCTGTTGACATATACTTTATGTATATGGCTGATCAACTGATGTTTATTGAAGTATTAGATTTCAGGAGAATTGATTTCTTGGTCAGAGGAATGAGAATTTCTTACATCTCCCAGTAAACAGGGAAATTAAAAACTGATAATGTAGACTCTTCAAAGTGATGGTTTATGGATGAAAATGCTTTCCCTTCCTGCCCAAGACAAAGGATCTTTTTCTTGAGACTAGCTGCTAGTACATCAGAGAGTTGTATGAACAGCTCATGGTCAAATGGACACAAGTCAATGGGATTAAAAATGGACAAAAAAAATCCAGAGTTCATTTCACCATCTCCTCTCTGATTAATATTTAACTGTCACATCGGTCAGACAAGGCAGCCTGGGAACAACTGTGATTATCACTAAGGTTTGAGCTTTTTTCATATTATGGACCCATGGTTGAATTAAGGTAACCAATTGTTTCCTTCTTCTGCAATTAAGTTAATAATGTCCAGCCACAGGATTTCAGTAAGTGTAAAGCAAGATTTATCTCCGAGCTACATAGAGCCTGAGTTACTGAGCAGAATTATTTAAAATAGTAAGAGTTTTCCCTTTAAAAGCTGCCACCTGACATTGCTGAATTGGCTTCTGTTTATACAGACTCTGAGCATGTCTTGGTTCTGTTTGAACAGACTAACCCAGATACAAATGTTAGAAATCACAATAAATATTCAGAAAGCCAACGTCCCTTTTGAAAGTCTATTCATTGAATTTCCAAAACAGTGCAGAGGGAGATAAGTCTATCAGATTTCCAAAAACCTTAAACAACCAGGGAGACACTGGCAGAACCTGTCGCGCAAGAGGATCCACCGGGAGTTCACCATAAAGGATACCAACTGCAGCCAACAACTGCTTTGGGTTACGGCCAAAAGTCTCCAGACAACCAACTGAATATAGGCAAGGCCATTTTTAGTCGTCTGCTCATGGCTGGATTGGGGTTGAAATAATATCTCTTTAACCCTTTAATTTCATTCATAGACATCTAAGGATCCATTATTAGTACGGTCATACAATACACAGCAAAACAATCTTCTCTCCCAACAATTTACATACTGCTCTTCTAATGAGCTGATTAACGTTTTTTCACTTTGCATCTTGATTAACAGTCATTACATTTACCCTGTGTCATAAGACAGTAATAAATAAATTCTGATCATTTTAAAATTAGCCCAATCGTTGCTGATAGTAGACTACCTGAATTCAATACTAAAGTTCCCCTTTAGAGTGCTTAATATTGGCCAATATCTTATTTTTGTTTTTGCTTTTGCTTTTGGCAGTTTTCTGAGGTGGATTCTAGGAAGGCACACTTTATTTCAGTATATGAAACACTTTAAATGAAAAATAAATTAAAATTACTGGAAACACTCCTTTATCCAAAAAGTTGCTAGGTTTGTCACTAGGTGCATTGGTTATAAAAAAAAGTTTCCAGCGGGGTCTGAAAACTCAGTAAATCTACTGACAAAAGTGTTAAGTTGATGACGCGGTTGAAACTCGGCCAGCCAATCATTTACAGTACTCACTGAAAAGGCATTTGGCTGACCAATGGTCCTGATCAGTCGGTGAGTCAGTCCATCAGCGATTGAACTGGCTCTGCTGTTGCATTTTTTTTTCTCTAGACCTCTGCTGTATTGGCTGAGCTGCTGTTGTGACTCTGCATCAGACTGGACATTATAAAGTGTTCCTTAAGGCATGTTAGCTTACGTGGAAATGTTGCTCCATCACTTGGATCTTTCCCTGTTCTGGACACTTCTTCAAAGCATGCTCTGCAAACTGGCAAAGGATCTCTACCATCTACAAACAGAGTGCGGTACAAGTTCAAAAGTGAGCACAAGATTTTCAGAGTATACTGTCCAGATTCTAAATTTGATACAGTTGGACGTGGCTTTCTTTTTTTACCTTGTCGGCTACCACTCCCTTCCTTTTTAACGGATCTCCAAACAGGCCTGAAATAGTAACACATCACACTTTATCCTCATATCGTCTGTGTATCCTTAACAATTGATTTTTCTATTAATAATTTTCTGCTGAAAATATCTCTGATTAATCACAATCGCATGCTGAAGCATATTTTGAATTTCCAATCAAACTACATGTTCTGTATAATGGTTCTTCCAATTACATGAATAAATAATTATTAAATATTCATTCTTTTCCAATACTACACCACAACCATTTCCATTAAGGGAAGGGCTTGAAGAGCCAATCAAATCCAGTGTTTCAAGACTTGCAACTTCAGAAGATCTAAACTGGGTTTTATGTATTAAAAGGAGCTTTTATGTCTTCTAAAACAATTATCCTATCACAGTGGAGAGTTTATAGCCAGACTACAAATAGGTGAAGTTGCATAACATTGAATGGCACAGTAGCTGTCAAATGTCATTTGGCTGCACTGTGTGGCCAGACTGAACCACTGTCTTTTCAATGTCTTTGACTGTACTGTGCTTATGAGCAAGGCTGGGAACAGAATGGAAAAAATAAACTGTCCTGAGCCCCAATCCTCCAAGGCCTGGATTCACTGTCTATCAAATGTTATGTTATAATTTTGTGAAAATTTGATGAAAAAAAAATCTCAATTTCAGATATTACTAGTTTTTCTGATGCTTTCAACCGCATGTCAAAGTCTTTAATCAATAGATAAGAGTTACTAAGTTGCCAGGCTGATGACCAAAAGTCATTCAGAAGGCAGGTGTTTATGTTCTCATGATTTAGATATTGTTTTCAGTGAGCTCACATTGTGTACAGTCATAAATAATTCATATTACTATTTGTCTTGATCAAAGATGTCTGATATGCATTGTACCCACCAACCACAGCCTTAGCAGTTCCCTCATGGAAGGACCAGGCCAAAGAGAGTGCCTCAACGAAATGCTCCAGCTTCAGCAGGCAGTCTATACGCTGGATACAATAACAGAGACAAGGAAGGAAGAACATGGATCAAGTGCAAAATGAGCAGTTCTTGGTCCACTGATTCCCAGTACAAAGGAGCTGAGGATGAAACTTATCTTCTAGTGTATATTCGCAATAAATCATCATGCCTTACCTATATACAGTATGTATTTATTTATCACATCAAGTGTAATGCAACAAATACACATAACTATTGGCACTGAGGATTTATAATACAAGTTAAACTTTAAAGAATAGAAATAATTTGCTGAGGGGAAGACGCAGAAAAGGATATTTGTTGAATATCTTCCCACCAGAGTTGGTTTTCGGAGGTGGAGCACTATCAGCTAGACAAAGTTGGGCTCTTCACCATGTGTATATATATATATATATATATATATATATATATATATACATATATATATATATATATATACATATACATATATATATATATATATATATATATATATATATATATATATACACATATACATATACATATATATATATGTATATACACACACATATATATATACATACATATATATATATATACATACATACATATATATATATATATATATATATTATATATATATCTGTTGAAGTTGCTTTGATTGACCTTATGTTTATAGATTGTCACTTAACCAAAGATGCAGTCTTATGTAATCATAATGTAACAATGAACAATTCATTTATTGTAAAACATTCTTCTCAAAAAGTGACTTTTGTGGAACTACAGTTGCAGACTTAAGTTTTTATTTGTTTACTCAAAACAACATCATACATACATACCTCTCTCCAGCTCCGTAGAGTCATAATGTGAGCCGACTACAAGAAAAGAAAATATCACAGTGTTAAAGAATACAAAAACCCAACAGCAGAACCAAACAAGAGACACATAACACTCACACAGAATCTTAGCATTTGGTCTTCTTTTAAGAAAGGCTAGTTATGAACAAAAATCATGAAAAAATTCTGATTAGACATTATCAAATGCTGGTAAACTTTCAATTACTTTGGAAAGATACAATTTAATCTGGGTCTGAAGTTAGTTTACAGATCCAACAGCAAGCAATGAAGTAATTGGAACTTCCACAAAGACCTGGTATGTTAAATGTTTGGTCTAGGACTGAGTATCGATCAGAACTGTTTGATACCAGTGCAAATACAAGTTTTACATGAATACCAAAACCTGATTTATAAATTCAACAAAATAAGTAACTCCTCTAAAATGCATGGTGTACAAATTGCCTATAGTTTAATAATAACTTTTTGTATCTAATGTAATAAGTAAGCAAAATATGTGCTCATTTTAAACTAATTTAGTGTAAATTTTTGAACTTTAATTACAACAACTTGACTTAGTTTGTCACTTGTATCAAAGACTTATGTGCACCGTAAGTATTTGAAAAGCATTTGTATCATGTATGACAGCATATGAAGTGTAGTCGAAAGCTCTTATACTGCCAGCAAGCTAAGGGCTGGGTTCAATGTTCAACCCAAATTCACTCAAAACACAAAGCTGTCCAGAATGCCATGTTCTTCTCCACTCTAAGAGCCAGATAGATGATTCTCCTGAACTGGAAACACTGGATATATGAAAAATTACCTTCATTTTGAAACGCTTCATATTTGAGGAATGACAATGCAGATACATTTCTATTTGCTTACGGACCATTTATCTCTCACCTCTCCTCTCTCACTGCTGCAAGGAACATGCCCCACTCTCCTTTTTGATTTAAGCTTCAGATATACACCAACAATCTCTTTGCAGTTGTGTCCCGGTGCTATAGAAGCCTCCGTCTTTGTTGTTATTTTGTTTTTATTCAGTTATTTATTTTCTTTCTCCTTTCTTTTTGCTTCATTTCATTGTTAAAATTCTTGCTATTGTAATTCTCACTTTTATTTTTTATTTTTTTACAGTACTTCTTGTTCGGTATTACTGATAATTTGAAAAGCACATAAATTCACCCCAAACATCTATATATTATATACTCAACATTTTTCTGCCTTATTGACAGGACTTTAAATTATAATTTACATTACAATGTGAAAATGTGCATAACATACATGAACTGTATGACTTTACATCATCCATTTCTAAACAATGACCTTATACAAGGCAAAGCAGGAACTTTCCTAGATAAAGTATAAAATAACAAATTGTTTAGTTATTTTTTAATGGAGCTAGGCTAGCAGTTTCCTTCTGCTTCAAGTCTGTGACCTAAGCTGGGTTAAACACATCCTAGGGACATTCTTGTGCAGCGTACTGGAGGCATTGAGCTAAAATCAATTCAAGTCTTAGCAGGCTTATCAGATTGGTGAGTTTTTTGCAACAGTCAGCATTTTCTTTTGAAAGTGGTTATCAAGAATTACTGGTGGTCACCGTGTAGGAAGGGACAACATCACAAAGCTGTTTGCAACAAGTGAAACAAATAAATCAACACAGTACCTTTGTGCCCAAATAAACGATCTGTCCTGCGTAGCTCGAGACTGACTGGTAGCAGGCCTTCTCTCCAACTAAAGCCTGAAACACAAGCACGCTGTTAAACTTGCCATGGATATGATAAGAAAAGCACAGATGAAAATTTTGGTATTTGACAAAGAGAGAAGTAGACAGATCCTGGTGGACGACCCAGTTAGCGAGTGAATAGGAGAGAGAGAGAGAGCAGTAGACAAGGGAGTGTACAAAACAGTGAGCTTGGCAAAAGAACAAAGCAATCATGGAGAGAAATGAAACTCAGCAAATTTTCACTGTTGAGAATGTCAGGGTAGAGTTTTCAGTCTACTTTTTCATCAGTGCATGTACCCTCTTCATTCATCTAACAAAAACATCAGGGTCTTAACAACAGTGAGATGTGCAACAATAATTACAAAGAACAACAGGATGTATGTGTTTTTGTTTCCTTTTGTGTGAAAATTTCATTTTTAAAAACACATCAGTCTAAAATGCTTTGTGTTTATAGATCTTCCCACATGGCGGAATGTTCAAAAGTGACTTTTAGTTCTTAGTTTAATTCCTGACTTTCTTTCCTCTGGTTTCATCATTAATAAACTGACCTCTTAAACTAATCTCAGCAGCAGCCCTTCACTGCTACTGAACTCCCCTTAGTTTCGAACATTTACCATTTAGTTATGATCAATAACCCCTTAACCTTTAAATCCAATTCATTACTACTATCACTTTAAAGGGACTATTACAGAACATGTATCTTTGACCCGTGCTCCTGACTCAACAAACATGAAGCTTAACCCCTGATCCAGTCCCTCATCAGCTAATCCCTTACCAGAGCCTGGGAGACATTCCCTCCAGTGGCCAGTGATTTGAAATGTCGGCTGTTATACACCAGTTGCACTTGCTCCAAGTCCAGTGTCTCCAAAACCTCCTGACTGGGCCGGTCCACAACATGCAGCTTTTCATGGCTGTCTACGAGGACCAGTGTACGACTGTTAATCCACTGCGGAGACACAGAGACAGGAGAAGAACAAGTCATGGACTTGGCTCTACAGCAAACAAAGATATTTGTCATTATTCACACATAAGTAATGTGGGAGCTAGATCACACCTGTGGTAGAAATCTGTACTTGATAGGAATCACAACAAAGAAAACAGAGGCAAACTCAATTATACGTTGGACTAGCGACAAAATGTATAGCTAATGTAACTCTGTCCTTGCAGCTTCCCTTGGAAATTCAGCTTGTTGCAAAAAATGGAGGCAACCTTTTACAAATATGCACGAAATGAACTTTAGCCGAAAAACCTTCCTCATTATCCCACCAGCTTAGTTTGAAAAAGCACTAAAAAACCCAAGACTTTTCACGTGTTAGATGTTTAGCTTGGTCTTCTCTTCAGCTAAGCAATTTTCTGTTGCATGTGCAAGCGGCCAAGTTCCAGATCTACCCTAAGGCCTAAGCACCAAACATTCAAGGACTGGGCGGTAGACAGAGTCAAGAGCCCAACAACACTGATTATACTGATTATACCCTAATGGACTCAGTAAGTGTGTGAGGGAGGGCAATGGAAGTGGACCACTGTCTTAAGATAGGTACTTACGCTCAGGCTAATGATGTCACAGCTGAGGTGGAGTTGTCTTTGTTTGATGACATGGATGGTCCCTGTCTCCTCCTTCTTTACCTGCACAACAACATTAGTGCAGAGGACACCATTCACTGACACTACTACAGCTGTCCCCATAGAACATTTCTGTCAAAATACACAACTGAAGTAGTTTAGCATCTAGGATATATTACATTTAAGCCCCCATAAGTCTATCGTTTGTAAGTATTAAGGAAACACTCGCCAATAAATAACTGGCTGAAGACAACTTGGTACATTTCTGAATCTCCGCAGGAAGCATGGAGACTGGAATGTGTTTGTATTCCAAGGTAAATGTAGGTACAAACACTTTGGTCTTTATGTCACTTAGTTTTAGTTAAACGGGCCGGTCTTAGCTCATCTCTCTCAGTGGAAAGCTGTGTTGTCCATAAAAACGTATATTTTTGTGTATTGCACCGTTCTATGTAATAACTGTGGTGCAACAAGTGAAATAATATTCCTGGGAGAAAAGCTAAATGAAGAGGCTGGAACCCATACACTGACCAACAATCAGACCCTATTAAAGATCAAGAAGATCTTGTGTCATCTCATTTTGACAGACAAACAATAACTAAACTTGTTTGCATACTTTATAAATGAGGCTGCGGCCACATGTCTAGCTGTTTAAGGATCGTAAATTAACAATAGACTGGTCAATGAGTGCACGATGATACTGAAACAAAATAAATTGTGATAACTGCAGAAATTATTGAAAATAAAATGAACCGCCGGCTGAGCATAGTTTCAATTAGTAGTAATAGAAGATATTAATATAACATAATTACAACACAAACTGTATAATATTATGTGAAAACAGCATCCAAGTTCAGAGAGTAGCATTATAAAAAACTTCAGACGACAAAAAAAAAGAAGGCTGACCAAAGCAGTAGACAAAAAAAAAAGCAATTGTAGTTAAGCTGAAGTTAACAAGAAGTGCAGCAGATACCAGGAGGAAATGGACTGTATCCCCTTTGCAAAAAGCCAGGATCGGATTGACTGTCTTCTGAACAGGAACAAACTGCCAGGCCAGCTGAGGAACACTGGACGGATCAGACTGTCGGAAGAGAATGCATCACGTTACATCAGTAGTTAACCTCCTCCTTTAAAAATTTATCAAAATACATTTTTTAAAAAGCACAAACTTAAAAAGTACCAAGCCCAGGGGAAGTTTTATGAAATTCCTTTGAAAAATAAAAAATTTGAGAAAATTATGGGTATTCACGACAGGCTTTTTACACTTCAGACATTTTCACTTATCATAGTAAGAAAAGCAGAGCTGTTAGGAAGCTCCGTTCATTCAAGACATTATAGTGTAAAGTGAGCCAGCATAAACTAATACAAGCTCTTCAGAAGTGAAGCAGTTATTTAATTCGACCACCGTTCAGTTTATTATTTACACCTTTGTTTTTCCTACTGTGACATGTCAAAATAACTTTAGTGTTAGTGATGTATTAAAAGTGCCATGGTAGAGGAGACAACTACAGAAGAAGAGTCTATGTTATGGTTAATTCTGGAAAATAGTGGCTATAGGAGAGGAAGTAGAATGAAATTCAAAGCTACTATCTGTATTATATAAAAAATATCTTTATCTGTATTTGGACTTTATATCTATTAGTTAAAAACTTAACCTTTTCAAATGTATTGTCTTGTCCATCTTGCTTAGAAGCAACATTTGGATTTGTTGCAAATAAGCTAAACAACATGTTTTGTAACTATAGCCTTATGTCATGACCATATGATTATGTGAAGCCAAGTTAGTCACATTAATGCTAGTTAATTCATTAAGAAACACATGGGCCTCACAATGTGGCATGACCCTGAATTCATGTCAATATGAAAAAGAGGTGGTCCTGTCAGTGGCAACTAATTATAATTATGATTTACTTTTATTTCTATTTTTCATTAACTTGGCAGTGTGGGTGATTGTGAAGGTCACTAGATCTAAGGGTGGAGGCGTAAGAGGTCTGAGGACAAAAACTCAGAGGATTATCCTCCTTAAAACTCAGCTGGAAGTAGTATATTTACCAATCTAATGGCCAAATGTGAAACTACATATGGACAGTCATGCGAGGGGTGTTGCAACAAGAGAGCATTACCAAGTTTCTATGGACTTTTTGATACTTTAAAAATGTTCATCAGGATAATCTAGTGAGTATTTAACTCACGAGCCATTGCATTTGATAAGGGGGTGAGATTAACCCTTTACTCTAGGAACCCTACCTAGTGTGCACCTACCTTGCTGTAGGGAAAAGTCATCCAGACTTTCAGGGAGGGCTTTAGTCCGATTACCAGAATCTGGTGAAAGAAAACCATAGGTCAAAAATATCATAAACTCTTCACAAAGCTGGGTGGAAGAGCAAAACTTAGGAGGGTACATTATGAACAGAACTGTGTACTTTAGTGAGAGAGGCCATAGCCAGCAGAGAGTAGTTTGTGATGAGATGGTCTCTGAAATCTGGGGGAGCACGCAGCGGTTCTATGCAGCAGACCTCCCCTTTAGAACCACTGAAAAGACATCGAGAATCACAGGAGCGCATTCCCATCACCCTCCTGGAAACAAGGAGAAACAGATACCATTAACAGAACCATTGAAAAAAGAGAGTGAGGGTAACAAATGAAGACAAAACAACAGTAGAGTAAAGAGATAATAAGGAATAGATGACAAGAAAGAGAAAAAAACAAGCAGGCACACTGGGATCACACCCCTCTCTCATGGTTTGAATGACTTTCACCGTGCCGACTGATAATTATAGAAATGTGTGACCAACACAAGCGAGAAAACTAACATCTTTTAAGCTTACAAATAATTGTCTTTTGATTTCCAAAGAGCTGCTTGTTTAACACTTTTTCCAATTATATGAAGCACTTTTTGGCACTTGATAGTTTTCCAAAAGAAAAATTTGCTGAAATGAAGTTCTGGGTCTCAGAGTAAACTCATCTTTACATATTGATTAAATAAGGATAGTGTAAGTAGAAAAAATAAACAGTATTTAAATAGTAATTATAGAAGTTTGAAGTACAGTTAAATGACCCCCAGTGGAAGTATATTGTGAAACAACTATATTTTGTTGTAATTTAATAGATTTGTATGGTCTCTTAAGCTATCATAAAGATACTACATTGTCAAAGCTGCCAGTTATATAAATCATTAAAAAATGGGCTTTACATAATGACATGAGATCATAATCAACAAAATACAAGATTATAAATTTATATATACGTATATATTTGTATAGAGTGAACCAAATTGTTGATGCTGCCACTCCTAAGGTTTCTGAATCTATCTGATAGGTTTGTTTGGGTTTTTTTCTGTTGAGGCTGATTGGTGTACACCATCGACCCCTCCCCAATAAAAAAAAGGGACTACGAAACCATCCCACTGACACAAACTGCAGACATGCACACACATACAATGACTAACATTCTTCATTTCATGGAGAACTACTCAAACCCTAACCCTAACCACAACTCAACCAACATTAACCCTAACCTTAATCTTAACCTAAACCTAACCTTACAGCATTGATAAAGAGTTGGAGGGGAGTGGAGGTGAGACTGGAGGGGAGGCAGAGACGGCTGCCTCTCATTCCTACAGTCACTCATAGTTTAAGGGTCCCATTGCAAGTTGAAACCTGAATCTCACTTCTGAATGTATAGACAGTAAATGCCTCTGACTGTCGACAGCTGACTTAAAAATGTTTTTCAATAATGCCATGATGCAGTTTTTCATGAATGGACACACACACTCACACACTCACACACACACACACACACACACACACACACTCACACGCACACACACACACACACACGCACACACGCACACACACACACACAACCTCACACACACACACACACAAACACACACCCAGTGAAGGATAGAAGGATAAATTTCCCTTTAGTGGAACTAAAATCTGCCTGCAGACAATAGGTAGAGTTTTTACATTATTAGATTATAAGGGAAACGAGGACAATGGCCGCACCCTACACTGTGTCCGAGAACCGAATTTAAAATTCAAGGAGATATTTGGCACTTTTGGCTACAACTTTTGGGCGTATTGGCTCAATCAGAGGAATAGGAAATAAATATGTAATAATTATAAATTACTATAAAAATAGAGACTTGATGAATGTCTCAGTCAGAGGTGTGTGAGTTTAGGTCTTTACAAAAATAACCTGAAAATGTTCTGTTGACAACTACAGTAAGCAGCCTTTGGATTAAGCCAATCCATGTGGACAAAGGAGGAGTAGTGTCTGAGCCTTCAGAACCAAAGAAGGTTTCCCATTTTTCCCACTGATAGAGCATCAATATGACCCT
The DNA here is from genome assembly GCA_016859345.1 of Istiophorus platypterus. Lineage (NCBI taxonomy): Eukaryota > Metazoa > Chordata > Actinopteri > Istiophoriformes > Istiophoridae > Istiophorus > Istiophorus platypterus. The sequence goes on from CM029124.1 coordinate 23,465,548, forward strand.
TACAGAAAGTGTAATGCCCGATCCCATTTTCCATTACTTGTGGTAATGAGTTAACCATTTTTGATGGAACTTTGATTAAATGCCTGAAACCTAGTGTAACAAATTATGATTATTTATCCACCGCAGTCACTAAAATATAAAATACATTTCGACAATTCACAAGCTTTGGGTCTCCTGACTGCTACATAGAGTAATGTTGAATAAGAGACTTTGAGACACCTGGTGGCAGGAAAGAAGAGCATGTTGGACTGAACACCCCTAGTGTCCTATAACCCTGCCCTACCATAATACAACAGACTAACTCATCTCAATAAATTCAGCAATTATTTCCAGACTGGCTCTTTGAACAGAACTGCTCAGTCATTGTTGTTCTGATACAATCACCACTAACTAAGCAGATTCACTAAAATACTGCTCATTGTCTAGGCTTGAGACAAGAAACTAAAACAGCAGATAATGTAGGGTTAATGCCTTAGCAAATATCAAGTGGAAGATTTAGATGTTTGTCTGTCCAACATGATCCTGACACTTGCTCATTCCCTCTGATGGCAACATAACCAATTGCAAGTAATGTTAACTTTACATTCTGTTTTGCTGCCACTTCTTGTCTAATTCTCAAGGGATTTAGTCCATAACTTGGAATTTTTCAGAAACTGCTAATGGTAAGTAACATTACAGACAGAAACAGAACAAGACTAAATGTAAAATACCTCTCACTAAAAATGATGCAACAGGTAAAACATCTATTAACTGCAGAACAAAGTATATTTTGGGTGATGTTATGTGATTATGCAGATCCATGCAGGTCTTTTCACTGAATCGTTTAATTTTTTCACTCGTCATCAAAAGTTACATTTTATTTATTTTTTTGTGAAAAAGTATCATTAACAAATATTTTGTCATAGTTTTCATTATTGAAATCAACAATTAACCTATTTTTTAATGTAGCAGTGTATGAATGTAAGTTACTTTGAGTAACAATAAGAGATTTAAGTTAGCAAAACTGATCCATAATCTCCATCTCTAATAGATAGCGTGTGTCTGAGCTTGTATACACTGTCTTTTCCACCAATTTTACAATAGGCAAAAATAAAACCCCTAACAATCCTAACTTTACATATGTAAGATGGCAACAGCTGTAGCTTTGAAATGCTTAAAAACAAATAAAAACTGAACCAAAAATAAAAATGTAATAAACAAAAAAAAAAACACTGTAGAAAAAAAATGAAAATGTCTTTAGTTTTTTTCGAACTAGACTGAAAATAACACAAATCAAGTGATTAAAATTTGACTGAAACTACTGAACATTTTCATCAAAACAATGATACTAAAATTTCATAAAAATCAGGTGCCAAGATTGACACTTGCTCCACCTCTTACAGTTTACTGCTGTAGCAGTGAATTTAAAAATATTACACCAAAACAAACAGGATAAGGCATCATTAATACAACCAAACTAAGCACAACCACATTTCTTTTCTTAACTAACCATCATAACATCAGTAATAGAACATATGAAATAAATCAAATAATTAATCAGAATGAGAACGAGAATGTACCTCTAGTATCAATGCCACCTTTAAACTGGTCAGCAACAGCGCAAAAGGTTAACTCAGTGACTGCAGTATCCTTCAGCCATTTTTCCTCAATTTGAAATGTTTAAAAGTACGACACTCTTTGAGTGGTATGATTCCACATCTTGGCGTTCCTAAATTCAAAAGAATATTGACCGAACTATGTGAAATAGTCTCAAAGGCTCTTGATAACTTTGAAGTAGCATGGTAGAGGAAGACTATGAATGATGTTCTGGTAAGAAACACAGTAATTTAATTTACTTTTAATTGAAAGAGAGGAATTTACCTGAAGGCTAGCTCGAAAACTGATCCTCCACTGTCATTACACACTGCAAGAGTTGGGTCATCTGTGAACTAGCAACAAAAAAACAGGGAAAGAATAAAAAGGGACAGAAGTCATATTAAAATTATCAGCAATTTAACCTTTGTAATATCAAGACCAATCTCTAAGTGTGTATGACACAGTAAATTTGTTTTATTGTTTGTTTTGTAATAGTTTTGTATTGGGAAAGGTGTTTGTAGACCAGAGAATGTTGACTTTACCATGGACCTACTGTATGCTCCCCTGGAGACAGGAGGCTGAAGGGATGATTGTGTGCGTCCGTCATAGGCTACGTTTGGGGACATACTGTATTTCAAACTAAAAACCTATTAGGGCTTGTCCAAATGGGGCACACGGTTAAGTTTAGGGTTTGATAAGTATTCAGGAAATTAATGCAGGTCTATGTATGTCCCCAATTGTGACCAACAATGTGTGTGTGTGGGTGTGTGTGTGTCTGAGTGTGGGCGTTGGTGTGTGCAGACCTTAACATGCAGTATAGCTGTCCCTGGAGGGTGGGCATCTGTGATGGTTCTCAGAAGTTTTCCATTGGCTAAATCCCACATAGTAATCTAATTATGCAGAAAGACAGAAAAAGGCTGTTTAGGATTTAACATAAAAGGAAGTTAATACAATGATCGGTACACTATTAAAATATCAAATCAAATATAAAATTATAAAATCAACCAATTTCAGTGACTTGAAGAAATACTGTTGTTGAGTTGGTCTAAATATTTTGTTCATGATATTTGGCTCAAGTTACATTTAGACAATTATGCACAAGAACACTGTGAGGAAGCAAGAGTCTGTTGAATCCAATTCGAGGTACTGCCCAGGGGAAATATCGATTAGAGTTTTGCTTCAACGAAAAATGACTTAAGATCACCCTGATAAACACATCATAAACATTCCTCCTCCTCCTCTTGAGCTACAAGATACAATTTCAACTGTGTACAATGAAGATGTCTTTGTAACCATATACATTGAAGAATGAAAAACTCAATACACATTAAAAGGCTCATGTGATCCTGGAGAGATTTGTGCCTCTGTCAACAGTAGCCTGCAAAGACTGAACATGACCAAACCGATACCAAAATTGTACAACATCAGTTTGTGCACAAAAACCAAACTTCAGGTTCACCCCCCTCTTCACCACATAAGAGCGCCCACAACAAAAACTGGAACCTGACAAAAAAAAGGAAATCAGGCAAAGTGACAGGATCCCACTATACAAAAACGGGGTCAAAACATTTGTGATTACAGCTGTTAATTATTTTCACAAAGATGTATTCTACTGATAACAATTTGGTTCAAGCCTCCTTTATATTCTGTAACATATCTGAGTGCAGTTTCAATGGTATGTGTCAGCATGTACATGCAGCAGGACTTGTATTTCCATCATGAGCATCACGACATTCCTTGTCCACTAACACACAACACCTCCCACCAGCAGGTGCTTCCTAATATTGGTAGTGCTGGTAGATATATATTATTATATCCAGACAGTGACACATTTTTTCTTCTTTACACAACCACAGTGTATTTGAAATGAATGTATCCAGAAGTTTAGACTTTCAGCTTTAATTCAAGGGTTTTAACGAAAATATTGCATTAATCATTTAGGGATTACAGCCATTTTTATACATAGTCTGTCATTTTCAGAGGCTCAAAAGTAATTGGACAATTGACAATTTACCATTTTCATGACCAGGTTAGGCTTGTTGCCTCATTATACAAAATTAAGAAGATAAAAGGTGGAGTTGAATTGAGGTAGTGAATTTGCATTTGGTAGCTGTTCATGGGAACTTGTAATATGTGTTCCAAAGAGATGATGATGCAAATGAGGGAGGCATCATTAGGCTAAATAAAGAAAACAAACCTATCAGACAGATGCAGAAACTTTAGCAGTGGCCACATCAGCAATCTAGTTCATTCTTAAAAAGAAGAAATGAACTGATGAGATCAGCAACACTGAAAGACCTGAAGACTATGGAGGACAAATAAAGTGGACGATCACAGAATTCTCTCCTTGGTGAAGAAAAACCCTCCACAAAATGTAGTCAGGTGAAGAAAACTCTCCAGGAGGAAGGTGTGTCATTGTCAAAGTCTACAATCAAGAGATGCCCTCATGAATATAAATACGGAGGGTTTACTGAGAGGTGTAAACCACTGGTAACACTCTAGAACAGAAAGGCCACATTAGACTCTGCCAGAAAACATCTAAAACATCCTGAACAGTTCCGGAACAAGACTCTTTGGCCAAATGACCAAGATGAACGTGTACCAGAACGATGGGAAGAGTATGGAGAAGGAAAGGAACAGCTCATGATCCAAAGCCACCACATCATCTATCAGACATGGTGGAGACAGTGTTATGACATGGACATGTATGGCTGCCAATGGAACTGGGTCACTGGTGTTTACTGATGATGTGACTGCTGATAGAAGCAGCAGGATGAATTCTGAAGTGTATTGGGCTCAACTATCTGCTCAGATTCAGCCAAATAGGGCAAAACTGATAGAACTGTGCTTCACAGTACAGATGATTAATGACCCAAAACATACTGTGACAGCAACCCAAGAGCTTCCCAAGGCAAAGAAATGGAATATTCTTCAATGGCCAAGTCAGTCACCTGAACTCAACCCAACTGAATATGCGTTTCATTTACTTAAGACAAAACTGAGGGCAGAAGGACCCACAAACCAGCAGTACAGAAGGCAGCTGCAGTAAAGACCTGGAAAAGCATCTCAAGGGAGGAAACTCAGCATTTGGTGAAGTCTATGGATTCCAGATTTCCGCCAGTCACTTACTGCAAAGGATTTTCATTTGAGTATCCAAGTATTAATTACTTCTGAGCCTGTAAAGCCATAAAGATGGCTTTAATACCTTAATGGTTAATATAATATTTTTGTTAAACCTCACAACTTAAAGCTGGATACACTTCAATCACATATTGACAGCTTTGTTTCATATCCACTGCGGTGGTGGTGTACAGAGGCAAAATCTTGAAAACTGAGTGACTGTCCAAATACTTCCAAATACTCCCAATACGTCCAAATACAGTCAATAGTAGCGGTCATTACTATTTGGTAGTTAAGTTAGCAGGGCTTGCCATGGCTGTTCTCAGCCCTTTATCCTGCACAGCTGGATGAACCACTAGACCTTTTCAAATGCAGTCTGGCAGCTAATGCATTTTTGAACCCCCAAGAGTTCCATGGAGATTACTTTGGTTACTCAAATATTGGGGGAATATATACTAGAATACTAGGGAATTATACTAGCACACTATTTCTTTGAACAACAATATAACAAAAAACAAAAAAATAATAAAGTGCACAAAAGAGCCATATTAACAATCCTGGAACAACTGCACTTTTTAAAAATCTAATCAACACCCAGTAAGCAAGCCTGTGATTGTGTGTATGCATATCTGAGTATACTATATACAGTACCTGTCCTTTGGCAAACCCGCAGAGAAGTCGTGAGCAATCATAGTTGATACTGAGGGCAGAGACAGCTCCAAACTCTGCACCAGTTGTCTTGGTACCCAGACAGAGCCGCAGGGCCTGGTTAGTATCTGGAGAGTAAGAGGAGAGGACCTTTAACTATTGAAGCAGGGGTACAGACTTAGAAAAAGTGTGGCTGGTAAAATGAATTTTTTTAAAAATATGGAACTCAAGGTTTTCCCAGTCCTCAGGTTTAACAGTGGAAAACAGGAATCAAACAGTATATCAGTACCAAAAACACAACACATTTGCACAAAATGAAGTTTGGGAAAAGCAATGAAAACTGCTAAATGTAATTAACCAAATCAAACAACAAGCATGCACCAAAATAAGTCAGCTAAAAAAAATGGAACACAGGCTGACCACAAAATGAAAATTTAGCATAAGTGACCCATCCAACAGAGATGTTCATACCTTTTCCTGCCGAGGCATCATTATGTCAGCAATATAAAGAGACATCGGTCAGCCCTGCAGAAAGCTCTGCCCAGCTCAAACCCAGTAAAACCCCAAACAACATCAAAGTCAGAATCCATCATTTCACTCAGATAAACTGTAATGTTTTGGCTTATATATACACATATAGACAAAAAAGTGTAATCTGGCCTTTCTGTTCTTGAGTGTTACCAGTGTTTTACACCTTGTAGTAAACTCTCTGTATTTATATTCATGAGGGCGTCTCTTGATTGTAGATTTTGACGATGCCACACCTTCCTCCTGGAGAGTTTTCTTCACCTGACTACATTTTGTGGAGGGTTTTTCTTCACCAAGGAGAGAATTCTGTGATCATACACTTTAGTTTTCCTCCATAGTCTTCAGGTCAGATCTTCTTAATTTTGTATAATGAGGCAACAAGCCTAACCTGGTCATGAAAATGGTAAATTGTCAATTGTCCAATTACGTTTGAGCCTCTGAAAATGACAGACTATGTATAAAAATGGCTGTAATCCCTAAATGATTAATGCAATATTTTCGTTAAAACCCTTGAATTAAAGCTGAAAGTCTAAACTTCTGGATACATTCATTTCAAATACACTGTGGTTGTGTAAAGAAGAAAAAATGTGTCACTGTCTGGATATAATAATATATATCTACCAGCACTACCAATATTAGGAAGCACCTGCTGGTGGGAGGTGTTGTGTGTTAGTGGACAAGGAATGTCGTGATGCTCATGATGGAAATACAAGTCCTGCTGCATGTACATGCTGACACATACCATTGAAACTGCACTCAGATATGTTACAGAATATCAAGGAGGCTTGAACCAAATTGTTATCAGTAGAATACATCTTTGTGAAAATAATTAACAGCTGTAATCACAAATGTTTTCCACTTTAGTTATCTTCCATGGTCTTCAGGTCTTTTAGTGTTGTTCATAACTCATTTTAACAATGTACTCAATTGTTGATGTGGCCTCTCCCAAAGTTTCTGCATCGCTCTGATAGGATTATTTAGTTTTTTAAGCTTAATGATGCCTCCTTCATTGCATCAACACCAATATATTGAGAGTTCCCATGACCAACTACCAAATGCAAATTCAACACTCAGGATAAACTCAGGACCTTATAACTGCTTAATTTTTCATTAAATAACAGGGCAACAGGCAACATCAACTGTAGAATTACTTCTGAGCCGCTGAATATGAGAGACTACGTATAAAAATGGCTGTAATTCTGGGTTAATGTAATATATTTGTTAAACCCCTTTAGCTGAAGCTGAAAGTCTACACTTCAACAACAACTTGATGGCTTCTTTTCAAATTGGTCTTGGTGGTGTACAGAGGTAAAAACAGAAAGAGGAAACCTTTTGCCTGACAGAGGCAGGGAGAGAGAGAGACATCGCATTTACATGAAATGAGTCCGTTGATTATTAACAGACCAGCAGTGCACTATTCTGATTAAAGAAACTGGTCCTCAGTCCCTCTTCTACGTGTATTGTGAATGCTCTGCAGACTACTTTTCACAGCTCTAGCACATTCTCTATTCCAATTCAAGCAATGATGCTGCTATTGTAAATATTACTCATATAGGCCTGTTGATTATCAAAGACTAATGCTGTTACTACAGCTTTTAACTACTACAGTTGCCATGGCTTCAACCACACTATATACACTAATACCATTAAAACTACTCTTGCCACTGCAGTTGTTACTGAATCTATCAGTATAAATGCTAGCAACATTATTTTTGCTAGCAATGTACTATTACTCCCATTATTACTGATGCAACTGCATTTGCTCCTTTTGCCAATTAAACTGCAACATTACCACTACTGTTTCTACCTAGCACACTGTTACTCAGTATGCTGACACATGGCCACAGACCACAAGGATTTAATCAAGCTTATCATTTTTGACGTTATCTACTGTATGTAGAAACACAAACATTAGTGTATTTTTTGAGCAGTGGTTGTGTAATCACTTATTCACTGTGTGCATGGCAATGTACTAAGGAACCGTTGATAACTTCGATGTAAGCTTAATTTTTATTGCTCTCTAAAAGGGAACTGTCTTCCTGAAAATACTGTTCACTTAGCACTTGTCTCATTTCATGGTCACTGAAGTGATTTGTGTATTTCTCCTCCTCATGCTCTCTTTTGTAGCGTTACCCCATGAACATAGCCGACTGCTGAGTCCTCACCCTCCTTACATCCCACCCTATACAAATAATGGATACGTATTTTAAAAGGAGCATATAAAAAGTCCAAACAAAAGCATGAGTCGATGTAATCAGTCTAATCCAATCCTGTCATGGTGATAAGGTGAATGACAAGGTCCGGGAACAGAAGTGAGCAGGGAGCTGATTTAGGACAGGAGATAAGGAGGGAGTCAACTGCTGCCTAGAGGTCCTGATTAACTGAGTCAATAAAAACTCAGTGTGTGAGCAGCTCATGTTCAATGTGACTTCACCACCAAATCCTGCCTGAAACCTGGACCAAGAATCTGTCGACTGCCTCTTTTTTTTTTTAACTCTGCAGAGCATAAAAAGGTAAGTACGCCGATATTCACATATTTTTGTGACATTGGACATTATTGATTCCAGCTCATCTTTGCTAGTGTTGGCTGATGTTGCTGATATTGTATTAAGTTATACGTTTTACATGTTTTGTTTAATTACTAGTTGTACCTAATTTTTCTATACGACTTTTCATTAGTCTACTGGTAATTTTGTCATCTATCTTTAGGATTTTGTTGTGGTTGTTTGTCTTTTAGTCATATTTTAGTAAACGTCCTTATTTGGACTCAGTTTTTACTCCCAACATTAGTCTCAGTCAAAGAAAACCATCAAAATTTTAATCTAGTTTTTGTCGGCCATGAAATAATCTAGTGGCTCAGCATTATCTTCTGCCAAAGCAGATATTCATATAATATAGAGCACAAATTTGATGAATCTGTCCAATCATATTTCAAACTTAAATAGTATCAAGGTCAGATATAATCTGGGTAAATTTACAAGGCATAATGAACTTTAAAAGCTATTTCATAGCTGCAGGGCTTCTCTACTGACACCGCTACACATTTGCTACACACTTCTTTGTCGAGCGGAAACAGTGGCTCCAAACCCCAAACTTGTTTTCTTCTGCCAAGCCAGACTGTTGCTATTATTTATTTTCCATCGCTTCTCACTTGGATGAGCTTCTGAGGCTATATGGTGCTGCGAGCTCCGGGTTCCAGGTTCCTGCACTGTTAGTGCTACATGAAGGTGTGCTATTGGGAAAATGACGCAAGCTCAAAACCATGGATTAATCTGATTGTTTGAGAAAAATGTTTAATTTTATCTCCTCTTTAATCTTCAATGAAAATATATACAGACATAAAGTTTTTTTATTTTTAAGTTCCATTTTGATCAACTCCATTTCAATTATGATATTGTACAAATTTTTTTTGTTTGTTTAATAAGGTCTGTTTCATCTCATCAATGCGTCATCTTCGTCATCGAAAGAGCTTGCTTGAATAGTCTTCATTAATGATATTAACTGTACATCAGTCAATTTTTCCATTAAGGAAAAGAATTAAGAATTTCATTCAAATAAAATATTTCAATATGTAATGATTTTGGATCACATGAAGGTTGGTGATGTAGGTCAGTTTTTTAGCCAATTACTATCAAACTTAAGTACCAGACATCCTTACTGACATTTTAACTTGTAAAACAAAATTCTATTTAGATGAGCCAATACCGGCGCCTAGGCATGGAATATGCTGCCTCATTGCCAGCCATCATTACACTATTAGTTCCATCTGTGCTTTCCCAGCCCACTTAAGTAACTAGGTTACAGTCAGCTTACTTCAGTGAGTTATTTTTTTAGATGTCATGTAAATGACAAAACCTGGTTTCAGTAATTAGGCAAGGAGATTAAAGAAACTTGATTTCCTCAGGTAGATATCTCCCGGAGAATGCTGAATACTCTGCCATGTATACTGGAGATGAGGTTTCTAATCGGCTTTTTACAAGTAGGTTTCACATTTGCATGACAAAAGACTGCAGCCAGGCAAAGTATTAGCAATGGATGAAAGGAGAGATCATTTTTGTGAAGACACAAAGAATGCGGCACGAGACAACACAAAGTTTGCCTGTATCTATTATCCATGGGAAATGAGCAATTAGTGTTTTATTCTATTGAGGAATAGTAATGAGCAAATCACTTGTGGGAGGCTTTATGGGGATGCAAAAAATGAAACATGAATAAAGTTGAACCGTATGCAATTGATGGTTAAATTTAACTGGGAACTCTGCAGTGATTTGCCAAAAACTGATAGAAAAGTGACACATTGGTGGAACTGGAAGTTTATTTTTTACTTGCTAGTGATAAATGTCTGTGGAGGAGAAGATATCGTTGTACTATCTCCCTAGTGCTGCTTGGCACAACATCGTAGTTGGAAAATGTTGGAAAACCTTTTCAAACAAACTATATACTTGCTAGTTTGTGAGCATGAATTAATTGAAATGATTCTGTCTTATCCCTAGTTCACAGCCGGTGTCTTACCCTGCCTCTGCTCCACAGCATCACAATGCCTCATCGCCACTGTTCTGTTGAGATTAACAACAACTCTGGCTCCTACACTCTGGCCAACCCAAGGTTATGTGTTGCTTTTGTACTTGTCTTTTTCTGAGGGTAGTGAGGGTACATTTTAAAACTGACTTAGGCGTGTCACTGAGTTGTAGTGCTAGTATTGGCTGGCAAGCAATCACAAACACTTCTTTAATCAGTATTTTTATTGATTAAATAACCACAATTAAACAAGGCCCAAATAAAGTCAAGTTCTTTTTGGTTTTACCTATTTAGTTGGAATAACATGTTATCACATCAGGTGGGCTGGAATATTCCGCCACCCACTTACTTTTGACCATGTAGTGTATTATAATGGTCATGTGCCATTGCTGCAATATCCTTATGCAATCAAGAAAAGTGACTGTTTTGAGTCCCTCTGTGTGTTTCATGTGTTTTTAATACACACAAAAAACCTACCTGTGACTAAAATTTATGGTGATTTGGAAAAGATTTCTTTAAGACCTGTCTGATAGGTTGTGTCTCTGTGTTCAGGGTGTTCATGGACAGTGGCTGCTGTGAGGTCCCTCTGCCACCCATGGTGGGTCCCTACTCCCCTGGAAGTGCACTGTTCAACAAGACCACTTGTGCTGCGACCGGTTCCGTCGGTGTCTTCACCTATGACCTTCTCAATGCCGACCTGAACGACTACAGCCACATCGTGGCTGTGATGTTCTCTGTGCCCTATGACCGAAATCTCTACTCCAACTGGTTCGCTGTTGGGATCTTTGACAGAGGAAACGACTGCGACTACAATCTTTATGATATTATGTATAATGGAAGTGAAAACAATTTTGTAAGAGCAAAAGCTGACGGTTCCTGCATTTCCTATGAGGGTGATTATGTTGTTGTCAGTGCCTCAATGTCAGACTCAGGTGAAGCGGTCCTGAGGGTGGATATTAATGATCTTGGCATGTATTAAGTCAAAAGAAACATGATCCACCTGTTGTTTTGTAAGCAAATGAGCTGTTCAAAGTCAGTAAAATAAAGTCTTTCAAGAAGCTAAATCAACTGACAAAGTTGGTTCATTTATCAATAGTCTTAGAATGATAGTACCCTCAATATAGGTTATCTCAGGTATGATTTTAAAAAGCTGATGCCTTATAAATAAAAAGATTTGTATCCATCAGATAATGCTCTCTTTGTATTTGTCCACGTATAGGTAAAATTCAGCTGTATAGGAATTTAATATGCTAATCTCATTGTCTTTCAAACAGAGCTAATGAACAGGGTTAGTCTGATGGATGTTGCAATCGTTGTTGACAGTAACGATGTTGAGCCCAGTATCGTGAATCTAGGTTAAAGTCATGTTTTAAGATGGCTCATTTTGATAAAACAGTAGAGTCAGTGATGTCATCTCCCTCAGGATGTAAGAAGAAGAGGAAAGCTAAACGATATTCACATTAACCCAACATAGTAATTATATAACAGTTGGAGAAAGGTTTCCTCAGAAAAAGTTTGTCAGACATCTGCATTGTCTAGAGGGAAGTTAACCAAGATAAACCATGGAATTTATTCCACAAACAAAAAAAGGAGAACAGGGTACCACTCTGTTGTCATACATGGATATCATGCCAGTTAGAGTTCCATTCCTGGCATTGATTAAACCCCTATAAACTCCTCTCTGTTCATAAAAATTTTGTATTTAGTAGGGCTTTTTTTGTTTTTTATGAAAAATCCCTCATACCCTTGAATTGGCTCTGATGTAACTCTACAACTCTGCCTCATTCAGTATTTCTGGAATTCTGAATATGGAAAATTAGGCCTATCTCTATCTCCAACTTGTTTTAAAAAGCATAGGTATCAGTGGTATGCTCTGGAGAACGAAATATGGAAAGCCCCACCCCTCAAGTTGACAGGATTGGATCCTCAGGTATGTGACCTATGGAACCCTTGCTCTCTGGATCATTTTTTTTAGACTGTCATTGGGCAAGGGACACGGTAGAAATACTCAGCTTTGGTGCTGCCTGCTCACAATATGTCTTGTATCACATAAAGAATGTCATATGGACACGTCAAAAAGGCTAAAACCTTGACTTTAGTTGGAGGATGACTTTAAACAGCGAAGACCCAAAGTGGATAATCCAGCCAAACACAAAACAAGGAATTTAACAGTAAAGTACCTTGTTCTGAATAAAACTTATACCACACACTTAGCCTAAAAAAGGCCAGCACAGAAATTAGTGACACACTTCAGATTAGTTTTAGCTCTGCATTAAAAACACATCACCTGCCTCACAGCTTTCTTTAGAGGGATTCCTATTATATTTATACAGTGTCCTGTGATAGCATTTCACAGAGGATGTCAGCATGGATCTGTTGTGGCAGGTAGGTTTGGGATTAAAACTTTCCTCAACGTCAACATTAACAAAGTACTTCAGATTTCCATTTAAAAGTTTACACACGATTCATATAAAATGTGATGGGAAAGTGAACCAACAGCAGCCAGTAGTTTCAAATGATACAACAACAACAAGCTTCAGCCACTGAGAGACTGTTCCCTTACAGAGTCTGCCTGCAGTCTCCCCTCAGCCTCAGGTGTGTAAGTGTAGTGGGTTTGTGTGGTAACAATGAAAGGCTAGTGTTGGACATCAGTGTGAAAGACTTTTAAAATTAGAAAGGGCATTTAAAAATAATTGAAAATAATAAAAAGAGTCTTCTTCGTCTGCCCTAGACGACCACCTAGTTCACCAACACCAAATAATAACTGCAAATTAATCATTTCTTTCTTTCTTTCTTATCACAATATAAGTCCACGCATCCATCCATTAGCTACAGGATACCCACTTGAAGGGTTGAGGGGGGCTGAAGTTGATCCCAGCTGACACTGGCAGAGAGGCGAGGAACAAGGGGGAACAACTGACCTCTGCAGTTGGTAGAGAAAGCCTTCAGATCCCTTTAATTTCTTTAACCTTTGTCAAATTGATGGTACAGGACAATTTTTTAAGGGGACTGATCTCAATGTCATGACATAGTTTTTGTCCTGACGTGCTATGTGTTCTACTTGACATTGTGGGAGGTCTGTGTCTTGCACTACTGATACAGTACGCCTGTGTTTAGGTATGTGTCAAGAGGACACCACTAGAGGGCAGAAGAATTTGCACAGGCTATGGTCAGTATGAGTTTGTGGATGGTGTGTATAATGTAGGGAGAGAGTTTTTTTTTTTTTTTTCATTATTGCATCATTTTCCTTATCATGGCAGGGTTTCACCAAGTGAGAGAATATGTAATAAAGGCAAAAGAAAAAAAGAGAAACAACTTTGGCCCAAAATGAATTGGGCCTATTTTGTACTCATACATACATGGATCATTCTTATAAAAGAGAACATCATCTACTTTAGGCTTATTATAGGAGGGATATTGTGTATTTTTATATACATTCCTTTGTTAAGTTAAGCCTTTTTTATGATGTGAAATTAAGAGCTTTGTGTACTATTTTTGTCAGACAACCTCAAAACATGTATATAAACAAGATTATCTTAGTGAGCTCACGCTGCATTGTTTTTGTTTTAAACATTTTTAAATAGGATAATATCGTTTTCATTACTGTGTGCATATAAGGAGGATAATCGAGTTTAGACTCACCAAAGACTAGAGCCAGACCATGAGATGTTCCCACAGCAATTACACCTGACACCGTCTGAGCACAAAAGATATACAGCTTAGAGTTGATTAGATGAAGTCAGGAAGAGCCAAAGACTGGCAAAACACAGACAAAAGAAGAAAAAACACCAGAAAACAATACCAAACTCTCGGCCTCCACTAGCAGTCACACAAACAAGACATACATAGATAGCTAGCCAATTAAAGTCATAGAAAGAATGACATTACCAATTTAGTGTTACCAAATTTCCTTTAAATTAATATCATCTCTCTCTCTTCAGTTTTTTAATAGTTGAATAAACTAATACTCACAATAGCAGTTGGCAGTCCAGCATCCACTTTGTCCTGAGTAAAAGATAATTTTTTTTTTATTATCCTCGAATATAATTTTAAACGCATTAGTCTACTGAAATACAGCTAAACTTCTTACACCAGTACCAAAGTACAAAAAAGTGCAAACGTCTGTAACAGCAAATCATCCAAAAAAATAGTCTGTTTTGGCAACAACAGCTGCAACAGCACTAGAGCAGGCACATAGAATTACTAACTATTGACTATCTTTCCAAATAAAAATAGATAGAAGTACAAATGTGTGTGTGTGTGTGTGTGTGTGTGTGTGTGTGTGTGTGTGTGTGTGTGTGTGTGTTAGTCTTACAGCAGCAGAGACGATCTGAGCAGAGATGCCCTTTAGCAGGCTGTGTCGAAGAACTGACCCATGAACTGTTGCATTCAGATCCACTGTCCTCCTTTTCCTTCACACGTGTACATCCCCATACAGAGACAAATACACACCGATAAACATGCACACAAAGAAGAAAACAAAAAGAAGACATTTTATTACCTTGTACATGCAAAGACAATGAGGTGTGCATAAAAATAACTTATATTGAGTGCCTAAGTTGTTTGTCTGGCAGTTAGTCACTTTACAGGTCTATTTTAGGGTTAGGATGTGGCTATGTACGGCCTCGTGCCTTTACTGCTTTGGTTCCAACAGTAGCATCTGTATGGAGTCCTATGTGTCAAGCTTTGCACTATTCTTATAGTGTAGTATCACTAACTGGCCCAGAGTGATGCTTTGATCACAAACATGAACAGTCTCTTGATGAGATATATTATCAATTAAAGATTAAAGTTTTAACATTAACTAAAAAATTTAATTTATATTATATTAGGTGTTTATTTCCTTATTTAGGTAATTTAGTTAATAATTTAGACTGTATTCGGTTCCAGCTATAAGCCATGTAAGAGAGATGTATGACTGACCCATAGGTCAAAAGAACAAATGCTAAATGGTATTTAATGAGTGAGATCCCAGGGATTTGAATTGAGTTCATCCCATCACAATAGGATCCGGCACCCCCCTGGGAAGATAAAAACGGCCAGACCCTCGTTTGAAGTTTTTGTGCAATATATTTTCTTTTGTAACTTGTAGTCCATCACTCCACTTCCTCTTTGAAGATTTTTCGAGGTTTTTTTTATCATCAGGTAAACACCAATCCCTTCTTAGGCCATCTAGCAAAAGTTAGGTAAAGTAATTAGAAGTGTTAATTTTTCTTTGTCAACCCATCTGCCCAGCTGCCTATAGGGAAACCATCAGGGGTGCCCAGGAAGAGTGTGCTGGCAGACTTCAAACACTGAAACAGCGAGGAACATTGGCAGAGCTTGTTGGAGGAGGATCCACCCAGAGTCAACTGTAAAGGTTACAGATTGCAACTACCCACTGCCTCGGTTCCAGCCAGATGCCTCCAGACTGCCAATTAAAGGAGACAACGCTATCCATTATTTTTCTCATGATGGGGGTGATGTCAAAATACTGGTAACATTTTCCTATCCTTAAAATTTATTTATAGACACCCTAGGATCTGTATAGTGATATTGCCATATCATAAACATCAGTTATTGGTCATTATTATTCTTTTGTTCTACCTTGCATTGTAAATATTAGTAATTATTAGCATTTATTCTTTGTTAGTAGACGATAGTTAATACATTTTCCTTATTTTGAGCCCAATCGTGGCTGTGTGTTCCTTTGAAGTAGATATAAGAGATCCATTGAATCAGGAAGTCACAGCTTCTGATATTAAACTGATTATTTTGACTAGTCAATTATTTTGACAAATAAAATTTCTCGAAAAACCTGCTTGTGCCACTTTAAGTGCCTCTTTAATAATTCTGATCGAAACACTGCAACACTACATTAGTCAGTTTCAGTCAGAGGCTCAACTGAGAGGTTGCATATCAGGTAGTTTGAGATAAATAAGGACTTTTTTGGAAAGTTGAATCATGCACAGCTACTCTAGTGGAGTCCCAGAATGAAGATATAGAGCTGGAAACTAGCAAAATAGGTCCCCATTCAAGTAACTTATCATCTGCCCAAGGGGAAGCACAAACAAGGAAAAAGAATAGACTCAGGATAGAACCTTTGGGCAAACATCCGAGTACAGAGTTGCAAAGTTACCAGCAGCAACTAAGAAAATCCAATCAGAGAGGGAGGAGGAAAACCCATTTATGACTTACCGAGAGATGGTGTGTGCATTAGGATACTGGGGTCTACAATGTCAAGCTCCTGTTTCATTCAACAAGTACAGGAAGTGTGGTGTGTGTGTGTGTGTGTGTGTGTGTGTGTGTGTGTGTGTGTGTGTGTGTGTGTGTGTGTGTGTGTTCATGCCGTTTGAGGTGAGCTGGGTCTCCACTGTCAGAGCTTGCCAGAGAGGACGTGTCACAGGAGTGAGCATCCATGTTGTCTGAGCTTAGTACACAGGTGTCCTCCAACACAAATGGTTCCTCCTCATCCTCCAGCTGCAGACACACAGGACAACAGTTTATTGAATTTGGCAGTTTCAGTTGTTTTCAAAATGAAAAAAACACAAACTGACTTTGAAGGGATATGGGGATGGGCTGCTGATGGACATCTTGGGTTCAGTTGTGGGATATGCTCTCAGTGATACGATACAACAGTGTAAAAAAAAAATGATTGACCACTTAGTCGAATTATCTAATTGAGTTAACATGACAGAGGAAACAAACGACTGTCTTACGATTTTTTAGCCATACTATTAATCAAGGGTCGCCGACCCATCAACTACAATTTACCTGTTGATCTCTTTGGGGTCCCAAGTTGATGGCAAAGCATTTAGAAAGCAATCAGAAATCTAACCCAATCAGCAAAGCACCAATCAGAAGGCTCTCCTCCACCCATAGTGGGACTTTGTTAAGTTACTGTTAATGAATAGTCATCACTTTCTGCTGCTCTGGTACCACTTTAACTGCAAAATGGCACTAATCAGTTTTTATCAGTATATCACTTGTCCCTTCAGTGATGTGACACTGGAATTCTGCCACGGTTTCATTAGGGTCCTACAGATCTGTTGCTAGTGCTCCACTTTGTTCTGACAGCACCACTGTACATCTGCTCTCCATATGCAGGACTTTGCTTCAAAAAGAAAAAGTGCAAAAACATTACATCCAGATGTGGAGTGACAGTGGTGCATTTTCTGTAGTGTTGCTTTGATTTCTTTCAGGGCTCATTTAGTAGTACTGATTTCTGACTGAGGTAGTTTGTAGCTACAGTACATGTCATTTTTTATGAACAGTGTTATTCCCGTAAAGGTTCTTCCTGTAGCCAAATAACAAACCATGGGCCTCTAAGGAAATGAAGAGTTGGCTCCGGGAACAAAGTCCTGTTTTAGAATGGTGGATGCTATAACTTTGAAGAAAGTTCACATAATTGAGATGGCAAATCATGAACACTAGAAAAAAAATGAAGTCAAGTGAAGTGAGTACATCATGTCTCCGCTGTACTGACAGTTAGTAATGTGGAAACGTACACTAAACTGAATTAATACAGATGACAGAAAGTGATAAGGTTGCACTAACATCAATTAAAACAGAAGTATGAAGTACGACAGGATATACTTAGAGGAACAAGGGAAAATAGAAATAGTAAAAATATACATTACAGGTCTTTTAACATACAGAATGCCTGACAGCTTTTTACTGATGACTAAAAAATGCTGAGAAGTGTAGAGATACTGTCTACAGTTATGTACAAACCTTTGGCCACCCCAACACCCCATGACACATACAACAGATTGCAAACATTTTTCATGGCAGCTAAGAGTTTTTCTGTTCTGTGCTGACTTTCAGCCTCTTTCTGCAGATCACTTACAGTTCTGATATATTTTAGGCTGTGTCTCGTGCAGCGTTTAGGATCTACCCACAGACCTTCAGTGTTGTTTAGGTCAGGAACTGTAGGGGCCATTCCTAAAGCTTCTGCTTGTGTTTCTTGAAGCGGTTCATGGTTCATTTTGAGGTCTGCTGTGTGTCATTGTCTTGTGTAGAAGCCAGCGTCTTTTCACTTTCACTTTCCTGACTGACTGCCAGACATTTAGTGGAATCCATTCTTCCCTCACTCTGTGCAATGTTTCCTGTGCCACTGTCTGTCAAACAACCCCAAGCAGAGTATTTCCGTTCCATCAGGCAAGGTGTTCTTTTCATCAAATGCTGTTTCTTTTTTTCTCAAAGCACAGCTTTGGTGATTTGCATGGGAGAACGGTGGACCACCTGTCCTGTATCAAATAAACCATCCTGCAGCTCTGCTAAAGTCATGCAGGTTTGGCTTTGCCTTTCTGCCCAACAGACCTGCTGTATTATCCTGAAGTCATCTTGGTCTTCAAGACCTTGTCGTGACCTCTACTGTTCCCCTTAACTGCAATTTCTTAATGGTATTTCAAAAAGTGTAAATAGCTAAAAGTACTCTGATATCTTTTTATAGTGCCCTGATCCTGAATCAGTTGCTTAGAGTAGCCCATGGTAGTTAATTGCCAGCTGACAGTTCCTAATGATGATTCTTTTAATTTCAAAAAAAGTCAAAGATATGGAATTTGTCCAGGGTTACACAAATTTTTGCATACAACTGTATGTATAATATAAAATGTAGATGAGAAGTGAAGCAGCTTCTCAAATGCAATTAGAATTACTTTTTTACTAAGTTGTCCCTATAATGTAGACAGTGTGTGATGCAGTACAGGGTACTTAAGTAGTCAAAGAGTAAGATGTACTTGACCTCATTGAGGATGCTCTCCAATGTGGGAGGTGTGTCCACTTGGGGAATATCAAACTCCTTATCATCGATCTGAGAATAGAAGTAGAACAATAACAGAGGGTTAGAAAGTAATATTTTCACTGTGCTTTCTTTGTTATGAGCATCTTTGAAGCTCCTTCATTTTTCCAACTGCTAGCATGTGTGCCATGTCTTTTAACCTAATTTAACACAAGAAACCACTCATCACCACTATTCAAGTGACTGACTGGTTACCAAAAAAGGTATTTGGTGAACTAGCTTTCTCCAAGATGATCTATTATTCTATTATTTTCATCTTGCAGATACTTTGGTGTAGTTCAGTTCATGTGACATTTTATTGCTGACAAATGAGCCCTTAAAACACACCTGTTTAATGTGAGACTGATTTGCATTTGTTTGTTGCACTTTTCTGATTATTTACCAAGAATACTGCCATAATCTACTCTTTCCCTGGGAAAATATCTTCAGAAAACCTTTGCACTCTTAGTGTGTGTGTCTTTCTGCTCCTGGGTGTTGGTATAAGGAAGGCTACCTAATTAAAATGCTAATTCCAAACATCCTCACTACCACTGAACTGTTGTACCTAAAAACTCAAGTCCAACCTTGAAATGCTGTTGCAACAGAGAGTAAGTGGATCAACTTTTCTACTTACTTACTGCAAACTACCCTTATGCACCAGCTGTGTCTCGTGCTTACTTTTAAAATAAGTATAAACAAAGCAGAGCACCAAAATTCTACAAGTCCATCTTCTAAATCAGGTTCCTAATTGGAAAGAGATCTAAGATGGTCTGTGTTTTCCACATTGTACAGCATCTCTCTCTCAACATCCCAAGAACAATATAACAATACACATAGTGACTGCTGCATTTGTAACATGATTTGTTTGCAGATAATCCTCATATCTACCAGTACTTATGCCTATTTCTGTGAAACGGAGAAGAATTTGTCTCATGGACATATTGAAAGAGTAACAAAGCAACACTGACTCCCAAGTAAATATTGATCCTTATATATACATATATAATCCATTTCTTCTGAAAGCATTTATATAAACTTGGATTTTCACACTTTTTATGGTTTCTTACTGTCAGCTCTCCATGGTGCTAAAGATGAATACATTTAATGGTAACATGGTGTAATTGCTGTCTCAAAGACATGTTACATTTTCAATGTAAATAAATTAAAAAGCAAAAACTAAGTAAAAGATGCAACTCATGTGTTTTATAAACCCTGAAAAGTACATTATAGAGATATAGCTTCATTTACAGTCAACACCAAGGGCTAGGAGATTCAGGAATTTTATATAATTCAGAGTTTTTCAAATTTCAAACAGTAATCTCTGTCCCCTTTGATTTATTAAAGCTCCTCTCGGCAGAAGTGTCCCTGAAGCACAAATTAATCCTCCAGGCTGTGATGATTCTTAGGGCCCAACATGATGTGCAGCATAAACAATTTATGCAGAGGATGTCATTCTTTCATCATCATTAGTATTCATGGTAAGACCTGTGTCAGAAACTGAAAATTGTCTATTAAAAAAAGCATTCATCTCCATTTATAAACATTAACAACCTTTATAGACAACAAAATGAAAATGAGAAAAGAGATGAAAAACAATGATAATGAAAAGTAGCAGATAAGATTGGCAGTTTGGAACAAACAAAGCTTTACATCAAGGGAACACAAACTAATAAGGAGAAAATGAACTGATATGACTTTTTGAAAATATTATGTGCATCCATGACCTTTGCTATTGAATGACATGTTTCCTACTCCAGTTACTACACTCCTACAAAGCTGTGAACAGAGCTTGAGATGCTCCCTTGGCCTGGTAATGTGAAAGGCTGTGTGTCCTTTGATAACTAAGATTTGTATAAACTGCAGAGAGCACATGTCACTTCCAGCTCTTCATCTAAACAACTCACCATGGCTGCTGCTGCTCCTCCTTTCCTGCACTATTATTTAAAACTGACATCAAGGCTCCAAAAATGTTCATTTCTTGGGGTGTCAACAAATACAAAGCTTTTGGTTTTAAACATGAGCAACAGGATATACTAGATTTGCATCACAGTAACCTCGGACAGCAAACAGCCCCGATACAGTAGGAGCGAATGTGAAAGCATTATGGCTGCTGTCTGTTAGATGAAAGACAGAACAGGAGTGTAGGAACTAGTAAAGTACACATAACCAAAAATAGCGAAACCTTTGAAATGGCATCTTCTGTCTTTTTGCTTGCATGGCCAAATATGTTTAAGACTAGAACATGGTAATCATTGCTGAGGCCAGTCAAAACACACAGATGTCACAATGTGGCCACACAGCCCTAGCAGGCTTGTGGGAAAAGTTTTCAAGTGTTTTAATCCAATGATGGTGGGGGGCACGTGTTACTCCCACTTTTCAAATCCTGCTTTTTCTCCCCACCACTTTTTTGGTTTTCAGTTCAATTTTCTCCAGTTACTACGCTCCTAAAAAGCTGTGAAGTTTCTTTTACTTAATTAGCTAAACTGCGATGCTACACCACAGTTTAATAATGTACCAAGAATATTTTTACACTTCTGTTGACTGCCCTCCCCTCTGACTGGGGACAGCTGTACCTGCAACCTGAGGAGAGGACAGCAGGTACAAAATAAGTCTACAGCTACAAAACTATTGCAAATATCCCTGCACATTTCCTCCAGCAGGTTAAAAGGGAAAAACAAACATTTGGGATTTAATGACCTATTAGCTTTGCAAACAAAAGTAAATAAACTTCAAACCCCATCACCTACAGATCACGTTAGCAGAGCACAGAACTCCAGCACCAACAAAGAAGAACAGCACATTGCAGCACCTGACGAAACTTCTATCAACTCTGGATGGTGAAGTAAAAATATCAGTCCATGGTCTGTTTCATTTCTAAAGCTCTGTGCCAGTACAGCATTTTGGATAATTGTAACCATTACTAACCCTGCGGTAAAGACACGGTTTTCCATCGCTGGAGAAATAACATTAACAACAACACAGCGGAGCACGTTCTCACCGGTGGAGACATATCAGCAAATTAACAAAAACACAGCAGAGAGACCGTTCTTCATTGCTGGAGACCTAAAACTGAATATCCATGTCACTATAAGGGAAGCTAATGGTTGAAGAAGTAACCAAGATATGAAATGCCTCATTTAACAAAAAAAAAGATGTTTCCTCGGGACTATCAATCTGTCTTGTAATGCTGGATATATGCTTCTGCGTTGAGCCTAGCTTGTATTGGCATTTAAATGCCACTGCGTTAAGTTTCTTCACCACTGTTTTCCTTGGCAACTGAAACTGTGCAGATCTTGAGGGAGTTGACCTGATAGATACTGAACAGCAGTTATTTTTCCTTAAATTACTGCAAAGCAGAAACGAAAGGAGACATCAGAGGGGACGGTCTGTACGACGGCAGCAAAGGTAAAGCCAGATATGTGATGCTACCAAGCCGACCAATCACGGTTATCTTGCTCTGTGTAACTGTGACATGTAGTTTAATTTTTTGGGAGTTGTGGGAGTTGGGGGATGTGGCGTAGGGTGCACAGCTATGCTTTAAGTATGGTGTAGGTTTCAACAAAGAAGCATAAATTAGCCTTAACTGCTGGTAGGAAAGTAAAGCATTATCTCTAACAGATCAGAGCTGTTGGATTTAAGAGACAACAAAGAGTCTGCATTTCTTCTTTCCTGAAATAGTGACATCATGCCACACTATAATACTATCGTGTATAACGAGGTCATATTTTTCTATGTATGAATAGAACGCATTTGCATTACTTGGCATAAAACTAGAGGCTGTATGGGAAACAGACTGAGGAATCAATGCAAACCTCACTTAATATCAGTACTGGCCCATATCCAGAAATAGCAAACATGACAAGCCAAGGTACAGTACAAAACAACAGATTTGGCATGTCCACCCATATCTGCTGGTAATTACAAGGTTTGCTCCTCTGTCTGGGAAAAAAGGCACTTTGCAAACCAGGGTTACCTGAGTAGTTGTTGAGGTTATATCTGCAGGGGATACAGGAGTTGAGGGAGGACATTTATATTCATAGGCTGTAATAACCCAGAGTGTCCATTATGAAAAAGTTGCTTCACAACACAGCTTTGTTCCAAAGGATTTGGTCTGTCATGTATTGTGAGTACTGGGGAGCAGCCTCCTGTCAAATGAAAAAGGACTGGGCTGCATGTACCAGCTGATTTACCTTTCTTTAGAATGTCTGCAGCCTGGATATTATAGGAGGGGGCAGTGATTGCACTGATACAAACAGGAGTGATTAGAAAGAGTCTGGATGCCAACAGTGAAGTCCACTGTTCAGTTCAATACAGTTGGACTGGATTTGATGTTCTTCAAATCCAGAAGGTAATTCACTCTGGAAACTACCAGATCTGAGATAGGAAGTAGGGGTGTAACGCAAAGCTACTATCTGAATGTCTTTCCGTTTATATCACAAAAATATTTGCATCTGTATTTGGACTTAACTGGTAGTGGATGTGACTTATACCAGAAATTAGAAGTTGTCTGCCTCATTTCCTGCAAAAACTACAAACAAGATAATAACCACTACATTTTAACCATGTACAATACTTGGCTTTATCAAATAATAAACAATTATTTGTATATAACCCCATCTTCCAGAATGTCACAACGAGTCTAAATAAAAACAGTGTAACTATTAACAGTCCAGGTGGAATTAAATAATGGGAATAGACTGGAAGGTTGATAGAAAAATACATATCAGAATTGCATTGGGCCATATTTGATTTTATTTAAAAACTGGAGGTTATTTATACAGTATAACGAGAATAAACCCAGATGAATGCTAAGTTATTCTAAAGTATTTATGGTGAAAATTGAGAAAGATATTGACATTAATAGACATTAGTTCCTCCAGGCATATTTAAATAAAAATACCACCTTTTTCTCTCTGACTGCTGCAAAAATTATCTGATGTGGGCCATGAGTTCCATTCACCCTGTCAATCATGATTCCTCTTTTAGCCTCCAGACCTAGCATGTCTGTAAACCCCTTCTCGATAAGCCTGCTTGCTTGCCTCATTTCTGTCTTTGCACCTGCTACCGTTTTGCAACTTGGTCTCCTTGTCTGAGCAAGGGTGAAAGGACAGAGGGTGTTGTATGCTGCACAGATTATAAGATCTGTTTTCATCCACTCATCACCAGATTGTTCTGACAGAACAAATGGATTCTCAGTGTCTGCGTCTATGCAGAGTCACCACATCTTTCCATGCCACCTCAGCCAACCAGCACACCCTAACACACTCTATAGCCTGCAAGCCACCTGCTTCAGCCAGCTACAGCCCACCACCTCATTCATCAGCCTGCCTGTCCCCTGCCCAACCTGCTTTCATCCCTCTTTATTCTAAATAAAACCACCATTCTCATAAACATTAGTGAGTCTGTGTCTGTTTTTAGGTCCAAAAAAACCTAGCCCTAATAACACTACCATGAGAGGAAGCATCCTGCATCAGTATCATTTTTACTCTATCAGTAATATCATCTGGTGTTACAGGTTCTTGGAAGAAACAGAATTATGGCTTTAAGGACTAAATTCATCTGCACTTAGAATCAGGACAAGCATATTCATTTTGATGCTAGATGCAGGCCCACTAATATAACTACATCAGGCACAGTGGATGTAACACCGCTTTCAAACAGCTATCTTTGTGCTGCGGTTCAAAGGAATGTGAAAGTGTAAGCATACACACATGTGGAGCAGATTTGCAATAATGGACTCTTCTTCTTTTTCTTTCGGCTTTTCCCTTTAGGGGTCGCCACAGCGAATCAGTGTCCTCCATCTAACCCTGTCTTCTGCGTCCTCTTCACTCACACCAACTACCTTCATGTCCTCTTTCACTACATCCATAAACCTCCTCTTTGGTCTTCCTCTAGGCCTCCTGCCTGGCAGTTCAAAACTCAGTATCCTTCTACCAATATAATCACTATCTCTTCTCAGGACATGTCCAAACCATCTCAGTCTGGCCTCTCTGACTTTATCTCCTAAACCTCTAACATGTGCTGTCCCTCTGATGTACTCATTCCTGATCCTATCCATCCTGGTCACTCCCAGAGAGAACCTCAACATCTTCATCTCTGCTACCTCCAGCTCTGCCTCCTGTCTTTTCCTCAGTGGCACTGTCTCTAGACCAAACGGCATCGCTGGTCTCACCACAGTTTTGTACACCTTTCCTTTCATTTTAGCTGAAACTCTTCTATCACACATCACACCTGACACTTTTCTCCACCCGTTCCAGCCTGCCTGCACACGCTTCTTCACCTCTTTTCCACACTCTCCATTGCCCTGGACTGTTGACCCTAAGTACTTAAAATCCTCCACCTTCTTTATCTCTTCTCCTGTAACCTCACTCTTCCACTTGGGTCCCTCTCGTTCACACATGTACTCTGTCTTGCTGCGGCTAACCTTCATTCCTCTCCTTTCCAGGGCAAATCTCCACCTCTCAAGCTTCTCCTCCACCTGTTCCTGCTCTCACTACATATCACAATGTCATCTGCAAACATCATAGTCCATGGAGATTCCTGTCTAACCTCGTCTGTCAGTCTGTCCATCACCATAGCAAACAAGAAGGGGCTTAGAGCTGATCCCTGATGCAGTCCCACCTCTACCTTGAACTCCTCTGTCACACCTACAGCACACCTAACCACTGTCTTACAGTCCACATACATGTCCTGCACCACTCTAACATACTTCTCTGTCACTCCAGACTTCCTCATACAGTACCACAGTTCCTCTCTGGGCACCCTGTCATACGCTTTCTCCAGATCTACAAAGACACAATGCAGCTCCCTCTGACCTTCCTGTACTTCTCTATCAACATCCTCAAAGCAAATACTGCATCTGTGGTACTCTTTTTGGCATGAAGCCATACTGCTGCTCACAAATGCTCACTTTTGCCCTTAGTCTAGCTTCAACTACTCTTTCCCATAGCTTCATTGTATGGCTCATCAGCTTTATTCCTCTGTAGTTGCCACAGTTCTGCACATCTCCTTGTTCTTAAAATGGGCACCAGCACACTTCTCCTCCATTCCTCAGGCATCTTCTCACTATCTAAGATCCTGTTAAACAACCCAGTCAGAAACTCTACTGCTGCCTCTCCTAGACACTTCCATACCTCCACAGGTATATCATCAGGACCAAGTGCCTTTCCACTCTTCATCCTCTTCAGTGCCTTCCTCACTTCATCTTTACTAATCTTTGCTATTTCCTGATCCACAACAGCCACATCTTCTACTCTTCGTTCTCTCTCATTTTCCTCATTCATCAACTCTTCAAAGTACTCTTTCCATCTTCCCATCACACTGCTGGCACCTGTCAATACATTTCCATCTCTATCCTTAATCACCCTAACCTGCTGCACGTCCTTCCCATCTCTGTCTCTCTGCCTTGCCAATCTGTATAGATCAGTCTCTCCTCCTTACTGTCCAACCTAACATACAAGTCATCATAAGCCCCTTGTTTGGCCTTTGCCACCTCTACTTTCACCTTACGCTGCATCTCCCTGTACTCCTGTCTACTCTCTTCAGTCCTCTCAGTGTCCCACTTCTTCTTAGCTAATCTCTTTTTCTGTATACACTCCTGCACCACCTCATTCCACCACCAAGTCTCTTTATCTACTTTCCTTCCAGATGACACACCAAGTACTCTCCTTCCTGTCTCCCTGATCACATTAGCTGTAGTTCTCCAGTCATCTGGAAGCACCTCCTGACCTCCCAGAGCCTGCCTCAACTCCTTCCTAAAAGTCATGCAACACTCTTCCTTTTTTAGCTTCCACCATTTCGTCCTCTGCTCTGCCTTTGTCCTCTTCGTCTTCCTCACCACCAAGGTCATCCTACACACCAGCATTCTATGCTGTCTGGCTACACTCTCACCAACCACTACTTTGCAGTCACTGATCTCCTTCAGATTACACCGTCTACACAAGATGTAGTCTATCTGTGTGCTCCTACCTCCACTCTTATCGTCACCCTGTGCTCCTGCCTCTTCTGGAAGAAAGTATTCACTACAGCCATTTCCATCCTTTTTGCAAAATCAACCACCATCTGTCCTTCTGGCTCTCCTGGATACCGAATCTGCCCATCGCTTCCTCATCGCCTCTGTTTCCTGCACCAACATGTCCATTGAAGTCTGCACCAATGACAACTCTCTCATCTCTAGGGATGCTCTGTATGGCTTCATCAAGGTCCGACCAGAATTTCTCCTTCTCCTCCAGCTCACAGCCTACCTGTGGAGCATACCCGCTAACCACATTGAACATTACACCTTCGATTTCTAGCTTCAGACTCATCACTCTATCCGACACTCTTTTACCTCCAGGACATTCCTAACAAGCTCCTCCTTCAAGATAACTCCTACTCCGTTTCTCTTCCTATCTACACCATGGTAGAACAACTTGAACCCTGCTCCCAAACTTCTAGCCTTGCTACCTTTCCACCTGGTCTCCTGGACACACCGTATGTCTACCTTCCTCCTCTGCATCATGTCAACTAACTCTCTACCCTTTCCTGTCATGGTTCCAACATTCAAAGTCCCTACTCTCAGTCCTAGCCTCTTGGCATTCCTCTTCTCTCTCTTCCTACGAACACACCTTCCTCCTCTCCTTCTTCTACCAACAGTAGTCCAATTTCCACCGGCACCCTGTAGGTGAACAGCACCGATGGCGGTCGTTGTTAACCCGGGCCTCGACCGATCCGGTATGGGATTAATAGATCTGACTCGCATGTTTGATTTGGCAAAAGTTTTACGTCGGATGCCCTTCCTGACACAACCCTCTGTATTAATCCGGGCTTGGGACCGGCACAATAAGACACTGGCTTGTGTCCCCTTGCGGCTACATTATTTGCAATAATGGACTACAACCTGAAAATATACCCTCAACATTATATGTTAAGGCTAATTGGGAAAAAATTGAATGAAGAGAAATTGGTGGTAAAATACTTGGAAAACGCATCAGACCACAACAAAGTCACGGAGATAGAGAGCATTTTTTTGGAAGAATCAAATATGTTATTTCATCACATCTAAAATTAAACGTAAACATGTAACCACATGGAACCACACACATCTTTTGGAGTAAAAATAAAAATACAACCTTTTTAACCCACTGTAACCAAGTAAAATATGAAAGGAAAATAATAGCGATTAAGTTTTTAAAAGAAATACCAAAATAGACATGGCAGTTTTCACTCTATTACTATTACTCTTATACTATAGGCCATATCATACTGTAAAAGATGTTTCAGTAGCATTGTGGAATGAGTTCCACTTCCTTGTACTGACATCTAGTGGTCAAACAGAAGAAATATGGAATATATTGAAGGAAGGGATCAATGATATTGTACTTTCTAAGTACTTGAATATTTGTAGTTGTGAAATTGTGAACTGATTGGGGAAAGTCCCATGATTCTTTACGCCAATTTTCAAGCATTCTAACATTGGGTCAAATTTGGAGGTATGTTCATGCCTGTAACTTTTGAACAGTATGTCCATTGTTCAAAAATCAGGTACCGCTGGATTGCTTGGATCAAGCCAAGTTCAACACACCCAATGACGTAAATGTCTGCCATAATGGATTTTACCGAAAGGTTTTCACGGGGCCAAAAGTTTTGTGCAATTGTCACCAAAATTGGTACAGATGTTCTTCAGACCAAACCTCACACAAGCTATCATATGGATTTTTGATTTTTTTTTAAACTGTAAGCCTGTAAGAGCAAATTCACATATGCGTTTTGGCTTTCAATTTTAATTCATAATTCAAATTTTCATTCAAATTTAGGTAAAAATTAAATATTACTGACCTGTTTGAGTTAAAAAAAAATTATAGTTTACAAGCTCATATAGTTGGAAACAGTTTGCCCTCATGCCTAGCAGAGGGATTTCTTAAAATTCTCTATCAGCTTGACATTGTTGACTGCCTACTTGTTGGTGCAAACTCATTATAACTGAGTTTTTGAAAACAGACAGCCCTAGCATATATCAGCTCCCTGGACATTTTTTTAAAGACTTAACTCTTCCAAAAATACAAGTTATAATGCCTTTGGAGAGGTCAGTAGTAAACAGACTGAAAATCCGTGTTGAAAGCACCTTTTAAATTAACCTGTTGGTCTCGTGGCTGAATAAGCCATCAAGTCACCTTTACAGAAAAGTCACAAAAGTCTCAATTTTACTAGTTCTTACCAACAAATATTTCCATATCACTTCTAACACGTCTGAAATTGAATTCTCTCAGATTGATATAAATGCTGCTGCAGCACAAGGTTAAAAATTAAGAGAGAGACAAAAGAGAGCATCTTGTACCGCTCTCCAAGATTACTGAAAAGAATTTAATTTCTCAATCATCATCTCACGTGAAAGAAAATAAAATCAGTCGAATAAAGTATGAAACACTATAAAAGCCTGTTTTAATTTGTTGAGAAGATTCTTCTCCGATCAGACCAATCTAAAAAAAACAGTTTTTCGCTCACGGTGCAGCAAAAGGGTTTAAAAAACTCTCTTATAAGCACAGTAATTATCTGACCAGCAATTTCTATAAATATTTAAAAATGAAAATGATTGTCCGGGGAAAAAAACCTTCACATACAGCATGCGAGCAAACAATCATTTACCAATGAGGTAATTAAATTAAATGAGGCCAACTTAGTCCTTTACATTATTGGATAATATTAAAACAAGGGGCAGAATTTTCCCTGTAATATTGGTCAATGACAAAGCTGATTTCAGTAATGGTCATTAAAAAATGGCTTCAGTGGCAAAATAAATCCAATAGTGATGCAACCTGAGAGAGAACTGAAAATAGTCATCTTCTTTGCAATCATCATAGTTTTAACTCACTGCTGTTCATGCTCTCTCTCACACCAGGTACAAAATATTGCACAGGCATATTCCTGTAGATGTCCTGTCATGTCTGAAAAATGTTGTTAGGAACATTAAAAAGACTGCTATGTCTGAATGAAAAAAGCAACATTTAAATAAATGAAACCAGAACTGTTAAATATCCGATGCCTAAAAAGGGCTACTTAGCCTAACATCCAGTGAAACTCTGATTTTTGTATAACCACATGAGAATAAATACTTATCAGCCCTTAAGATTCTTGAAAAACAATTACTGTTAACTGCTAAAATTCTAGCTATGGACTGGTTCACTCAATGTGAACTCATATTAGGATCGGGGGGGTTCCTTCAATGTCAAGTGGCATCTAAAAATATGAGATGACCTATTCAAGTGCAGGTGTTTTAGACCAACAAACAGTACCATCAGATGATTAAAGCCTTAAATTATGGACCATCTGCCTCAGTCAACAATAACTGAATGATTTCTAAACCTTTCCAGCTGTTAATCCACACAGTAGGGCAGTCCAGTAACATCGGCCTGCTTCATTTTGTCACCTGAACTCTTGTCTGTGCAATTCAAACAGAAAAGGGCATTTTAAAAAAATAACCATCTTAGGTAATGAATTTAAAATTTAACTTTGCAACGATGATTTTCTGTGAGCTTCCCACATACTCAGTCCAACAGTTGGTGAGCATGATTCAAACTCTGAGTAAATTTTCAGACTATAAGATTAATTACATTACAATTGGGGCAACTCCTCTAAATTACTATGTCTTTCCTCCTCACTTTGGTCATGCATCTTCATATGGAAACAAGCATGAGGTATTTCGAGACAAGTTTTATGATCCCAATAAAATGCATGTTTGGCCCAGCACTCCAAAAATCGATTAGGGAGAATATATATAGATAGGCAATTCCCCATTTATCATTGTTGGGTAAAATGGGGGTACTAAAAATCAATATTTTGCCAAGAATATCTTACCTCCTTTCATCCATACCATGTGAATTCCTCATACCACTATTTTCAAACTTCACATGGTTCAAAAAAAAAAATAATATTTGCATCAACCATAAAACAAAACTAGATCCTAGACACTAGATGAGAGATGAAGATTGCTTAGCTTTTCCTGATTTTCTATATTCTTTATATTGTATTGCATATAATACAGGAATATTAGTATTGTGGGGTTTTAAAGATGTCAAGACTGTAGACAGTTGGGAATGATTAGATAGAAAAACAAATTTTCTCAACCCATAAACATGTATCCCTGCACACAGTTTGTTTTTATTTCCCTCATACAATTTTCCTGGGAAATTGTTAAATTTCTCCACATATGTTGGAATATAAATAGAGGACAGACACTAGGAAATTGAAAACGGCAACAACGTAACTCAGTGGGGCAAACAACATGGAAGGGGGATATTATACCACTCTTCTACCAATTTACAATTGAGATCTATTTTTAAGAATTTTAGGAAAGTATTGAAACGGAACCCAATATGTGTCTTGAAAACAAGTTAAGAACAATAGCCAGGTGGAGAGACATGGTCTCAACACTTCATAAATTGTTAAGTAACACGGTCAAAATTGGCTAAAACTTGTTTTTAATTATTCCTTCCAGTATACACATACGTCCAAAACATTTGTATGTCTATGTTTGTAAGTTATGTCTATAAGAAGGCATACCAATACAAAAAGAGACATAACTATTTGAGAGCATATTCCAAGACATGCCCTCAAGCTGCCCTTAATTTGCTAGAGGTTGAATTGGTAGTACTGCTTTTCTTTTTACAATCAATTATTAATTTGCAAAATTGAATATGTTTGTTATTCTTTTGACATTTCAAATACATAATCGAGTTTAGAATATTCATTGACAGCATCATTGTTACTTACTATCAAACTATGCTGTCCAGATACTGTTGTCATTAGAGCTCAGTGAGAAAGAGACATGGTTCTACAGTTTACCACACAACAATGGAACATAACTTGAAAAAGGGCAACAGGTATTTCCAACTGTATGAGATACAAAATCACACAAATGATGATCTCATACAAGGCCAATATTACTGGTCAAAGACTGAAAAAAGGACCATTCACGAT
This sequence comes from Istiophorus platypterus, assembly GCA_016859345.1. Classification (NCBI taxonomy): domain Eukaryota; kingdom Metazoa; phylum Chordata; class Actinopteri; order Istiophoriformes; family Istiophoridae; genus Istiophorus; species Istiophorus platypterus. The sequence goes on from CM029124.1 coordinate 23,497,652, forward strand.
CAAATTCATATTGACGTGACTGTGGTATGACTGGCACATGCAGCTACATCCATCTATAACAACGTTCTGGTCTGAAGCAGATGACACAACGTCTGACATTTGCAATACAAACATACAAAATGCCACAGTGTGTCTGTTAGGCCAAAAGATGTATCAGTCATCTAGGACTTTAGATTGTATCACTGCACATGTCGTTTCATCTGTTCGATCATATCGCTGAATAGGAATTCACAGAAACCTGGATGCTTTAGCCAAGAAAAATGGCTTAAAGACTTCCTAGCGTTTCAATCAATGAAAACATTGCCCAATGCCAAAGACTGGGGTGAGATCTAGAGGAGCCATGGCCTCAATAAGGTCTTTTCTGAATAATCAGCCCAGTGGATCTTATTCATGTTGAACCCTTTTGATTTTCTTTGTTTTTGTTGCTTTTTCTTTTTTCTCTCTCCATTTTTGGCTTCACTACAACAGCAAAGCCAGCCTTAGAAACACAAATGTCGCATGACTGAGTGATGAAGTTCCACCGTTGGTCAGCCAGCTGGGTGTCAGCGCTTCCCCACTGGCCAATGTTCTTTGAAGAAAAATTGGCTTTACCAGTTTCTAGAAATATTCCCCAACGGGCAGAATTCCATTTTAAAGCAACTGCATCCCACATCTGCCCCTCTCCTAGCTTTATAGGCTTTATCTGTCTGTTTATCGTTTGTTGGCCTTCTCCCCTCTCTGTAAATGCAATAGAGTTGAACAGCACCACAAACTACTTCCCCCAAAATGGCAAATGGTCATGGCAAAAACCTTCATTTGTGCTTCTTGAAAAACAGAGTTGAATTAGCAACACTCTGAAACAGTTTCAATAAAACCCAAACATTGTTACCTTAAAGGAGGTAGTAGTTATAGTTAGACTCTTAGAATAAACAGCTTTAGTTTTAGCTAGGCATTTCTAATGAACTGAATGAACATGCATCTCAATTGGCCAAAACACAAACCTGACTGTTTTTCCGGCTAATGTGAATCAGGGTTAGAGCTATAAGAAGAAGAACTTCTGGCCTTTAACAGTTCACGACAACAGTTCAGCTTTATGAAATACAAGTGAGACGAAAGTTTTCTTCAAAGGCTCTCATTCACACAGCTCTGTCGTGCACACACAGATCATACATTGGTTGAACTGATCCGGGATCAGATAAACACAACTCCAGCTATTTGATCTCATGTGTAGAAACATCCATAAAGCCAAGCTATACTGCTTATGCTTGGCCAATCCTGGCTGACACCGGTCACGAGGGCTGACAGTCAGAGACTAACAATCATTTACACTGGCGTAGAAAACAGCTGGAGCCAATTTTTTCTTGCTGCCAATGAGACGGATCAACAGCTCATTTCACTGTCATTCGGTGTAACTTCTGCTGCTGCTATCGCAAGAACAGAGGAGACAGATCGTGGATGTGTTAAGAGAATCAGACAGTGAGCACATCTGTCCAATCATTGCTTACTGACATAGTTGGGAGGAGGAAAGATTATGCACAGGTCCAATAGAGATGGATGCATATAAGCCTCTTCAACATTTGGCTCGATTTGTCTCAGATTTCAGTAAATCCTGAATAGCTCTTGGATGCATTTAAGCTTTTTGAGACTGGATACCAACCAAGACAGAGACCTCACACAGCTCTACGGGTGTTTTTAGTTGTTCTGGCTCATGGTGGAGCTGGGCAGAACTATGATCTTACATGATGTCACCAAACTCCTTGTGCCATTATGAATGACCAAGGTGTAATTTATCCCACCTTAATATGTTCAGCAGTAGAGCATCTCAGAGGGAGATGCATAACCTCTCGATGCCCATACGGATCCGAGAGCAGGTCTGATCAGGTCGCATGAGGGAAAATACCAATGTCCTGGAACATGGGCCACGGAGGCTTTTGGTAAAATGATCCCCTGATGCCTTGTCACCTTTGGTTAACTCATCCTGGGGATTATTACTGGTAATTACACCTGCCATGTACATAAACCTGCAATTATCATATGCTATGAAACACGTTCCGTGTATAACATACATACACATACAATACCGTCCAAACGTCCAGCGAACAGCGACCATTTGGATCATTTTACTGCAGTTTGCCGGACATGTAGGAGGTGAAACTCAACGGGAAGTGGCCGAGCCTGAACGCACCGCGGACGCCGAGCTGCACCAGACCTGCCTTCACGTTAAGGTTATTGGAAATGACTGGGAGCAGAACGCGTCACTAACTCGGTGTCGACATTTCTCGTCTAATCAATAAGGTTATTGACAGCGCCGAGCTGCAGCGTAGATCCTGTATCACGTGACAGAGCCAAGCCTGCGGGACGACGTGACAGACAGGTCTGTTCATAATGCATTGATCCGGTCACAGCTCAGACTCCGAGGACAGACAGCGGTGGTTTCACCTGAGGCCGGTCTATGGGACCGACGGCTTCTTACACTACGGCCGGAGGTGTCTCCACAGACCCGCGTCTTCCTCACTACGGCCACTTTCGAGCATCAGACATGCGCAGATGTGCGTCATGTGAACTGCCGTGAACTTGTGGTTGTCAGCCTGAGATTTTTGCGGACCGCGGACTAAAGTAGCGTCTAAGAGCGGATCGGCAGCGCAGCTCTGCGGCGGCCGCTGTGCTCATCTCCCGACGGGAGGACGCGGGGAGGACGGACCACGGCGGCGGCACCGACGGGGATCTGCGTCCGGCGTCCCGGGGTCAACACGCGAGGACGAGCGGCGCGGAGCGTCTCACCGTGTCCACCTCCAGCAGGTTGAGCTGGGAGGAAGCGGAGCGCAGGCTGCGGGCATCAGGAGACTCCGACATCTCTGGGTCGACCGGGACCGCCACTCTCGCCCCGTCCGTCCGTCCGTCCGTCCGCGGCCCCTCTGGCAGGAACTGCATTTATTACACCTTCCGCTTTTCAGAATAAAAGTTTGTAAACACACCGAGTTAGCGGCTGAAACAAAACAACAAACAAACTTATCTGTGTTTTCTGAATATCCTCCTGATGACACGATGATGTTACTGGTGCCCAATGGAAAAGTCATGACAGCATCTAAAAAGGTGGCGAAATTGTAAAATGGCAAAACATTAATATTTTTACATTTTTACATTTGTCAGGTGAAATAGGTAATAGATTGTGCTAAATTAAATATGTGATTAAAAGTCATACTCCAGCAGCTGGGTAGTTATATTCCAACTGGAGCATCTCCACAGTTAAATGAGGAACAGAGGGGTGACAAATTAAAGGAAAAACAAAAACAAAGTGTCATGGTAAGTTGTTTTGCCACCATGGTCCATCAGGTTAGCTTTAATGTGCTCTGAAATAGATTCTAAAAGTCTCTGGAACACGGATGGAAGGATGGAACCGTTCCTCCGAAAGACATTTTCTCATTTTGTGTTTTGATGATGGTGATGGAGAGCACTGTTTAACACGTCAGTCTAAAATCTTTCATAGATCCTCATTTGGGTTTAGATCTGGTGACTGTGAAGCCCCCAGCACATGATTCGCATCATTTTCATATTCAAAACCATTCAGTGACCCCCTGTGCCCTTCTACTACATTTGCTTTGTTTCTCCACTCATTTATTCAGGTTTTTACTTTAATTTTCACGCGATGTCTATGTGCATCAAATAAGTTACATAGATGGTGAACTCAAGAAATGAGATGGGTTGTTCACTTCACACTTCTTGCACATTTCTTGATTATTTTCAACAAGGTTACCCTTTTTCCCCATCTCATATGATTTCAAGATAAAAAAGGGGGCTTGAAACAAATGTCCGGCTACCCTTCATGGTCAGTAGTAAGTAACATCCCCTTTGGCCACGCATCACAGCTTGTAAACACTTTTTTAGCAGCTAAGAGTCTTTCAGTTCTTCATTTGGGGGATTTTCACCCAGTCTTCTTTGCAAAAGTCTTCTAGTTCTGTGAGATTCTGCGGCCGTCTTGCCTGCACCGCTCTTTCTAGGTCTATCCACAGATTTTTTAAGGATGTTTAGGTTGGGTGAGTGTGGAGGTCATGGCAAAACCTTCAGCTTGTGCTTCTTGAGGTAGACCATGGTGGATTTTGAGGTGTGTTTAGGATCATTATCCTGTTGTAGAAGCCTCCTCTTTTCATCCTCAGCTTTTTTTACAGATGGTGTGATGTTTGCTCCCAGAATTTTCTGGTATTTAATTGAATCCATTCTTCCCTCTACCAGTGAAATGTTCCCTGTGCCACTGGCTGCTACTCAAGCCAAAAGCAGGATCCATCCAGCCCTGTGTTTAAAAGTTGGAGAGGTGTTCTTTTCATGTAATTCTGCACCTGCACATAAATTTGTTCATTGCAGCCAAAAAGTTCTATTTTAACTTCATCAGTCCACAGGATTTGTTTCCAAAATGCATCAGGCTTTTTTAGATTTTCCTTGGCAAACTCCTGACACTGAATTTTGTAGTCAGAATGCAGAAAAGTTTTCCTCTCATGACTCTACCACAAGGACTAATTTGCTCAGGTGTCACTGCCCAGTAGAACAGTGCACCACCACTCATGAGTCTGATAAATCTTCCTGAAGGTCTTTTCCGGTCAAACAGGCATTTTGGTTTATCTTTCTAGTGTAACCTAGAAAGGCCTTGTGACAGTCTAGGCTTTGATATTTATATTACAGGTTAACTTCAATAACAAAGTCAACAATAAGTACAGGTCAAAGTGCCATGACAAGCTGTTTTATTACAGTCAAGGTTACCTAAAAGCTTACATGCTCTCACCTTAACTCGTCCAATTGTGCCAGTTCTCTCGAGCAGTTCTCTCTGAAAGTTTTCTTGGTCTATCCAGACCATAACTTGAATTCTGCCTTTTGTGTTAACTGGCTTTTCATAATTACTTTATGAACTGAGGAAAAGGCTATCTAAAATGCTTCGCTATCTTCTTATAGCCTTCTGCTTTGTGAGCATCCGTTATTTTAATTTTCAGTGTTAGAGTGTTAGACAGCTGCTGACTGTTGGAAATTTCAAAGGTTTTAAAATACTCTGACTCCTCAAACTTTCTTCCATCATTTGACCTTTCCTAATGATGACAGTGAAAAAAGCCTTAACCCTAACAAGCTGTTAAAGGTCTGAGACATTGGTAAAGGTTATTCAAGAACTCAAATCACTTGGGGTGCCAAAACTTCTTTATGGTTGTCCTTTCCTTTTTTCACTCTAAATTGTAAAAATAAAACAATAAATAATTCACTAATCTTGCTTAAGATGTCGAAAAGAATGTTTCATCTTAAAATTTAACATTTTCCGCTGTCTTTGGTTCCATTATTGGCAAATCCCAGGATACTAACCACTGTGTCCATTTATTTTTGATCTCATACTGACTATGGGGACCAAAATTTTGCATATCTGCATTCTTCACACAGAAAATAAGCCAACACAACTGGAACAGATTTCTCTTCCCCAGTAACAGATGACTTCCAGGTGAAATCTGCACACCATACAAACCATACATTCTGTGACAGTTATGTGAATAGTAATGCAAACTGTGTTTAATAAACCTCACAACATAATAAGTTAGGTGAATGGATATAGAGATGGGATTACATCTCTGCTGAATTTGCTGTTGAAGAACAAAGCTAGCAGAAGTGCATCAAAAGATAAAAATCAAAAGAAATAATGTATCAACTTAGGTGATGATGCATAGAGTGACATGGGTAATTGTGATAACTATGTTGTGAAAGAGATGATAGACAGAGTTAAATCCCTGCCAGTGGTGCAGGGGAGCATTTTCTCTCCCCTTTTCTGGTAGGTCTTGAACAAGAATAGCTGAAGGAAAACACCTATTCTAGTTCTGCGCAGGCTCGTGGGTAGACATTACTGAAAGGACTAAAAAAATGTTTGTGTTTTGAGACATTGTCTTCTTCAGGATAAAGTCAGCAGACCCTTGACTGACATACAGTATGCATGTAGTATATTGGACAAGTATAACAAATCGGAGTTCAAAAACATCAACATGAACATACAGTTAGAGACCATGGGGAAGTCGTTTGTAGCCAAGAAAGGCTTCTGTCATCCACATGTTCAACAGCAGTAAATTATGAACTAGCCACAGCGTAAGAGTCAGAGTAGAGAGACCAATATTCATGGTGAAACATCTGCAAGAAATGTTTAGTATTATTAACAAAAACAATGGGAGAAAGACCAGCAAAGACAAGTACATGACTGTAATTAATTGGAGAAGGAGAACTGTAGAGCACATCTTTCTGTTTAAAGAGACACTCGGGGCGACATAGTGGTAAATATTTCATGACTGCTATACTGATAGAATTCATGCCGGGGAAATGTTTCTAATGCTGAAGCTTATGGCAATCATTGCAGTGCCGCAATTCTTCCTCCTGCTTTCTTTTAGGATGAGCCTTTATTTGTTTGCAGTAACTGGCCTGTCCTTTGTCTTTCAAACATGGTCTGTCATTTAGAAAAAGTCACAGAATTTTGCACAGCAGTCTAGACTGGTCCCAAACTTTGTAAAGCCTTGTATAGGGATTCTAAGACAATGGCCTTAGAGCTGAAACAGTCGATGGATTAGTCATCTGCAGAAAATGAACAATCATCTATTTCGATTGCCTATTAATTGCTTTAGTCATTTTCTCTGGCTGTATTATCAAACATTCACCAGTGAGGGTCTAAGATTCTCTGATTGAACGTGTTTGTTTTATAATAAATAAATAAATAAATATAATATAATGTGCGATTTTCAAACTTTCCAACCCTGCTGCAGGTGAATCCGTTTCCTCGTGTGTTTTACCACGGGCATAACTTCACAAGTCCGTCAGAACGAAGAAAGGAGTGGACAAGGAAAGGAGACAAGGACGCCACCAGACCGTGTTGGGACGCGGCATGCTGTATTCCTTCGACTCCGTTCACCTCCATTCACACAGTAAATAAAAGCATGGAGGATCTGACTCTCGGGATCTAACGCCGAGCAGCGGGGGGTAAAGACACCGCCGCATGCGCTCTCCCTTACACCAAAACACGCAGGAAGGAAGCAGGAACGCGGCGAACGCTCTGCCACTTGGATTTCACTCCTTTTTCGTGGAAGGGAGGACCGTAGGCGGCGAGAGGAGCGGGGCAGCCCGCCGTGCCGAGCATGAAGCGGACGGCTTTATTGGCCAGGCACAATGGCCTCGTCTCTCCGCTGGGGAACAACAACTCCGGAGCTTCGAGCATCGTCCCTCCGCCCCAGCCGAGAACCACTAGCATCTCCGCTTCTGCCGACGCCGGGGCCGGCGCCGGGATGGACGGCCTGCTGGATTTCTCCAAAGGCCCCAACGTCAAAACCGAACTGGTCTGCAAATGGATTGACCGAACTTCTGCGAGGCAGAGGCTCGGGCGGACGGCGACGTCCGTCTGCGACCAAACTTTCAGCTCCATGCACGAACTGGTGGACCACGTCACCACCGAGCACGTCGCGGCGGGGCTGGAGACCCTCAGTCACGTCTGCATGTGGGACGAGTGCCTGCGCGGCGGGAAGGCGTTCAAAGCCAAATACAAACTCATCAACCACATCCGTGTGCACACCGGGGAGAAGCCTTTCTCCTGCGCCTTCCCCAACTGCGGCAAGATGTTCGCCCGCTCCGAGAACCTCAAGATCCACACGCGCACGCACACGGGTAGGTCTGGCGATTGTCCGCGCGCACGCGGCGCCGCGACGCGGCCTCGGCGCCGCCGGACGCGCGTCCTCCGCCGGGACGGCCGCCCCGCAGCCCCGCGGCCCCGCAGCCCCGCAGCCGACGCGGGGAGCGGAGACGGGCTGGCAGCCGCCGTCCCCAGCCTGCTAGGAATCCCCTCCATGTTTACAAGGGCCCGGTTCGGTTCCCCTTCGCCTCCGTCCTTCGCCGCTCCCTCGTCTCCTCGAGGGATCGCGGCTCGAAACCGCAGCTCGCCGGTCGCCTAAGGTGACGCGGAGCGGCTGGATAGGAGGGAGGGAAGGAGGCGAGGGGGCGAGGGGGCCAGGAGGGGAGGAGGGAGGGAAGGAAGGAGGCGAGGAGGAGGGAGGAGGAGGGAGTGAGGAGGGAGGGAGGAGGGAAGGAGGAGGGAGGAGGAGGAAGGGAGAGAGGAGGGAGGGAGAGAGGGAAGGAAGGAGGCGAGGAGGAAGGGAAGGAGGCCAGGGGACGAGGAGGGAGGGAGAGAGGGAAGGAGGAGGGAGGGAGGGAAGGAAGGAGGCGAGGAGGGGAGGAGGGAGGAGGAGGGAGGGAAGGAGGCGAGGAGGGAGGGAGCGAGGGAAGGAAGGAGGCGAGGAGGGGAGGAGGGAGGGGAGGAAAGAGGCGAGGAGGCAGGGAAGGAGGCGAGGAGGGAGAGAGGGAAGGAGGAGGAGGCAGGGAGGGGGAAGGAGGCGAGGAGGGGGAGGGAAGGAGGCAGGGAGAGAGGCAAGGATGAAGGGAAGGAGGCGAGGAGGGAGGGAGAGAGAGAAGGAGGAGGGAGGGAAGGAGGCGAGGAGGAGGAGGGAAGGGAGGAGGAGGAGGGAAGGGAGGAGGGAGGGAAGGGAGGAGGGAGGAGGGGAGGGAAGGAGGCAGGAGGGAGGGAGAGGCAAGGAGGAGGAGGAGGAGGAGGAGGAGGGGAGGAGAGGGAAGGAGGCAAGGAGGGGAGGAGGGAGGGAAGGAAAGAGGCGAGGAGGGAGGGAAGGAAAGAGGCGAGGAGGGAGAGAGGGAAGGAGGCGAGGAGGCAGGGAGGGAGACAGGTGAGGAGCAGGGAGGGGGAAGGAGGTGAGGAGGCAGGGAGAGAGGCGAGGAGGAGGGAGGGAGGGAGGCGAGGAGGCAGGGAAGGAGGCGAGGAGGGAGGAGGGAGGAGGCAGGGTCGCCTGGTCGAGTCCTGCTGAGAGGAGCGTGTTGCGACACCTTCAGCTGTGACCGTTCAGGGGCCGGTCTGCGGCAGCAGCGCAGTCAGCGCAGAGTCAGAGCAGAGTTAGCGCAGAGTCAACGCAGAGTCAACGCAGACTCAGCGGCAGCCTCGTTTGTTTTCCTCGCTAATCTCGATGTGCTCAGGTTCAAGTTAAACTAGTTTAAAAACGAGTCACATCCGCTCGTCTGAGCCGCTGCGGACGTCCCCGGCGCTGATCTCTACACAGCCCGATGGAGGCTCCTGCGCTCGGTCATGTTTAGTGACGGTGGCGAAGCTGGTCCCGGAGCTTTATAAACCAGTTATTACTCAGCGGTAAGAGCTGCTCTGGCGACCCAGAGAGGCGGACGGTCCCCGGGGAGGCATGTTTGTTTCCACGGGAGATTCATGGATTATTAGACTCTACTCTGGAAGTGACAGGATCATATTCAGCATAGGTCCCTGAACAGACTGTTGCCATGGTGATGCTTAAACTCCTTTATCTCACTAAAATCCACTAAAACACTTACAGCTGAAGGCACGATTGATTATCTTGAGAACCCGACTAATTTACAAAAGAGAAACGTGTTCAGATTTTCTTATTAATGGCTCTAAATGCATCTACAAAGCAATACTCAATGCTTTATTAAGGATTTTAAAGCTGTTAACACAGCACACAACCCCTGCGTAAAGGGCGCCATAACTGGAAGGTGGTACCATCTTGCATAAAACAGGTAAATAAAAGCACTTTATTACTTTTCAGAATATTGTTATAAATTAGAACCGAACCCTCAGACTGCAGCCTTGACTATGGCCATAAAGTCTGCTCACCACCTCCGAGGAAGGTTCTGAACAGAACCGAACATTGGCACCTTTGCTGCAGAGCTGTCTGATTACATTGCATTCGTTTTAGTTGGGTAGATCTCTGATGGATCTTTACTGAGTGTTTGTTTAGGTAAGTGTACTTTAGCTTTATTGTGGACATCTATGGGGTCATCAAATAACACAGAAAATGTATTGTTAAAGAAAAAAATCTTTTTTCAATTGTGGGGTTTTTGTTAATATTTCAACGCAACTCCCAAAATACAAACTTCATACAGTGACCATAAGAACTATCGCAATTTAGATCTGAGGTACAATACTAGTATTGTGTATATACATAATGTGTAACATATAAATGATAAATTACATTGGAATATATTAGAATTTCCATTACATTCTACAGTGACACATTTTGTGTTCAGTTTTAAGACTAAACCTATAATCCATAAGCTTCACAAGTCTGTTATGTCTTTTTCTCCGTAAATATTCTGCAGTAATTATAATGCTACATCAGTCTATTTGTTGGAAGCAGGGAGCCAAATAAGAATGTAGTGAGGATTATTTTTTTAATGTATGATTTAAAGTTACACTCTGCTCATGTGACAGGTTGACAGTGTTGTCAGTTTTCCATTTTACAAACATATATCACGTATCAACAGCAATAGCACGCTATTCTCCATCACCTATTTTCAAACAGCATTGAAACAGCAAGATGCAGCAAACTCATTTTTGCTTTCTCCAGACTTTTAATCACTTGTTACATTTTCAGTCTCTGACGTTTTTCCCTCTCACTCCCTCCAAGGTATACCTTTATATTTATGTTTAAACATTACCCAGTTCTTCATTCTTGAAATGGTATATTTTTTGCCATAACATTCAGTTTGCCTGTCACTGTTTTTTGGTACCACACATTGCAAATCATTGTTTACCCACACACTAGTGTTATCAATTTTTCCTCCAGTTTAATGCAATAAGTAATTTTGTAATATACACAACCTTTATACTCTTTGTCTCTGAAATTAAGATCTGAGTGGTCTAAGTAAAACAGCAACTCTGTGTGTTTTAAAGGAACCTTTACAAATCAAATTTCTTATTGAGATGTCTCATTGATCACCGCCTTCCAAAACTCTTTTACCTGAACCCAGCCCCACATACAATAAACAAGGGTTTCTTGTAGCTACACACTGCAGGTAAAATTGCGCTCAGTGGCATTAAAGAAAGAACAGATTGTGTATGTTTTATGTGTATGTATGTAGAGAGTGGCGAAGAAAATCTGGATGAGTGCCCCCTCCAGTCAGACCAAGTCAATTTATTTATAGAGCATATTTTTAAAAAGCAAGTGCTTTTGAGAGAGATTGAATTATGGGATTTTTACTAACTACTGATAGGTAGGGGCCCATTCTATACTGTGATTATGGTGAGTGTCATCTCTATGTTGCAGGTGAGAAGCCATTCCAGTGTGAGTTTTGTGAGCGACGCTTCGCCAACAGCAGCGACCGAAAGAAGCACTCACAGGTCCACACGGCCTCCAAGCCCTACGACTGCAAGGCCCTGGGCTGCACCAAGTCCTACACCCACCCAAGCTCCCTGCGGAAACACATGAAGGTTCACATCAAGTCGTCACCTACCTCTGAACCCCAGGACCCATACGACTCCATCCCTCATCAACTCCAGCAACCTCATCAGGCTCTCCTTGAGCCCCTTGATCTTAAAATGAACCGCCTCTCTCCATCACTTGCTAACAACAATGCTCACTTTCCTCCTCTGTCTAATCACGAATTGGATATCAGCTCAGCCAGTGAAGTGGACCATAAGCTGCTGCTGCGGAGTTCGTCTCCAGTGGCAATGCCTCTGGATCTGTCACTGTCAGGCCTGAAGAGTCAACTAGCCCAGAAGCAGCAGAGTGGCAGGACACCACGGAGGAGCCAGCGCTCAGTCAACCCAGCCTTACCTCAGTTGTCTAACATTAAAGAGTGGTATGTCTGTACCAGGACTACAGCACCACACTTTCCTCTACTTCACCCAGACCACATCAAATCAGAACCTAGTGATGAGGAGGAGTACGTCACGTAGGATGGAGGGACTGGTGAAACTGGAGGTGAAGAATAGACCTCATATAATGTCAGACCCAAGTCAGGTCAGAGGATACTCTGGAATCATGGTTGCTGTAATTTTCCAGAACCAGCAGTTGTATGGTTCAACATCAGTGGCCCTTCTGGAGAAGGCTGTGATCAGATAGAAGGCTCTTTTACTCCATATCTGATAAAAAAAATTTAAAAAAAAACTCAGCTCGGAGATTGTTACTGTCTGTGGACCAGAAGCAATGGCTCAAATCATGCCAGAGGGGACAAGAGGAACTTCATCACTATGGTTACAAAACAAAATATCTGACATAAAACTGCAAGTTATCTAATCAGTGTTAGCTAGCTAACCTGAACTAACAGAGGGGACAACTTTGTACAAATGGACCAGAGAATGTTGGTGACTGCTATGCTATTTCTGTTAAAGAGTGTGAAGAGGGAGTGTGTACATGATGACCTCTAGAGAGACATAATATTGACCAATTTATCTAAGAACTCCACCTAGATGAAGCAATTTTAAGGGCTAAATTGACACTGATGGAAAGTGGTTAATGTTAACCTGAGCTCACAGGGGTATTGTACTCATGGTAATGGAGGAGGTGAGTGTGTGCCTGTTAAGGCCTCTGTATGCTTTAAGGAAAGTAGTTTGTACAATGTCAGAAAGTTACAAAACTTACAAAAATTGGAAGGAGCTGCTTCGGATGCCGTTGGCGATCTGAGGGACGCTTTGTTTAAAGCAGACTAGGGCCTTTACTAATAAACCTTTCTTGTTTATGTGATCTCAGTCTAATCCAACAAAAGCAGCCAGCAGTTAAGCTGCAGTTTTGAGACAGTGGGACTGATCCTTTTTTGTACTGATCATCAAGTGTCTCCATAACCTCCTCAGCTCTATGGACCTTTCGGTGATTAAATCATGTGTTAATTATTACCCTCCATTTATAATTAAGACCCCCTAGTTTTCCAAAGTGGCCATTTATGTATTAAACATATTCCTTTTACATAAAAATGTGTATTAAATGATGCACAAAACATCTAGTATTTTCCCCTTGATCAGATGGTGCAGCCATCTTGGATATGAATATTGACTCCATGTAAGAATCCTATAATGTCAAAGAATCAAGAAAGTGCAATGTATTGTGTAAGATTATGGTACAGCTTGGAAAAATGTGTGGCCTGTGTTTTCAGAGAACACTTTAAATGTTTAATAAGTGACTCGTACACTATCCACTCACAGGTAGGTCAAGGAAAATTATAGGTGAATACCATCCAGGTCTTAACAACCCAGGTGAAACTGAAAGTGAGCACACCCAAAATGTCGCTAAGTCACAAGAAGTGGTTGTGCAAAACATGATGGATGTTTTAAAGGGATAGGAGTAATTTTACTGTTCTCTTTGTTTTCTTTTCCAAATAAATTTGACTGATTAGGTTTGTTTTGATCACCATCTTCCCAAGCTTTTAACTCAGTGAGTATATTATTATTACTGATAGGAATGATGGACCATACCGCAACAGTAACACCCAAGTTGATTGAACTGGAATTTCTCTTTGAATAATGTAAGTGATTTAAGAATTGTGAGTGTCAATTATCTGCAGGTTCACTAATGACTAATGTTGAGTGAGTAATTGATTGGAAGGTCAAGAGCAGAGAAGATATACAGACTTTTGTAGATTTTTGAGAACAAGGACAGAAATGTGTTATTGAAGTTTTGATTCTCAAGAGCAATAATCTCCAGATATGAACAATTACCTGCTTGCACACAGTTCTAAAGTTTGTGTTATTCACATGATTGGCATGGTGGAACGGTGGTCAATACTATCATAGCTACAGGGTCCTGGTTCTGAGTCTTCCAGCTGGGGCCTTTCTGTGTGGAGTTCCAAACACGTGCAAGTCTGGTTAATTTGAAACTGAATTGCCCATTGGTGTGAATGAGAGTGTGAATGTTTGTTTGCCTATATATGTTTGCTCTGTGCTAGAGTGGCAACTTGTCCAGGTGTACAATGCCTCTCACCCAGTGTGAGCTGGGATAGGCTCCAGTTCTCTTTGACCCTGCACAAAATACGCTGGTTTAGACAATGGATGGATACCCCTCACATGCAACTACAACCTGAGAGCTGAATAAAATCCATTTCATTTGACCTGGAAGTTAAGTGTCATCCTATTAGATGGCTCCTTTTAAATATCATTAGGCCATTCCTGGTGTGCTCCACTGGCTTTTTTGTCAAAAATAAATGAACTGTTAAAGAGTTCTCTCACAATGTCAAGTGCTCAAAAATCCTGCAGCTAATGAAAACTAGGAACAACTGATTATTCAACTTAGGGTGCATGAATTCAGGCTATTGTTTTCAAAATGGTTATGTGTATAAATCTGTCCCAGAGTTGCCTTACATCTTGAGCTACAGATTCATTACAGCTAAAATCAGATTCCAACAGAATAACTGTGCCGTAGATAGGCTCCCATACATTTAACTTCTCGATCAGGTTGACATATCAGAGCTAATGACCACTGAATAGCACTTTGTGGTTCCTTTAGAAAGACCGTTCTGTACTGTTTTATTGAAAAAGGTTGTTTGGACCCAGTGTCACACCGGATCTCATATGATGAAGGCTTCCAATTCAAATTTCCGTACAATCAATAACAAAATTCATTCTGTCTATATAAAATGTCGGCAGCAGATGAAATGTAATATACAGTCAGCTAACAGGAGCTGCTGAACTTCAGTGAGATCAACCTCTATCCCCTTGCTGTTCCACCTTCCACCCTTACCCCTAGATGAATCACAGTAGATTTATCCTGTTTAGACCTGGCACTACCAAGCATCCTCTAGACCAAAATACAAGTGGAGAGGCAAGATACGTTGGTATATACATCGGTGTCTATCATGCACCTCCAAACTGTCCAGCCTACAGCACTCTCTTTGTTAACAGCTCTGTTACAATAGGAGTCATCTAGTTTTATTTGGTTTGAATCTTTTGGCCAAATGGAGATTAGATATTTTGTTTCACTTGAAATCCAACCCCTTACATCAGTGATGTCACAGAGAAAAAAAACACGTCCTGCATTAATATTGTATAGTCCTATTAAGTCTTTTTTGGAGACACATCAGGATGCATTAGCGTTTACACTGCAAAAAGATATGTGGTCATATGTGTCCCAGATCACCTCGGTAAGTGTTCTGATCACAATGCGTCTTGGTGGTCAGTTACACTTGTATTTAGCACTGTCCACTTGTGGTCCAGGACGCATGTTACTGTCAGGCGTAAATGTGTTTCATTGTGACAGTAAATGAGTGTCTAAGAAATGAAAGTAAAACAAATTCTTAGACTTATCAAAGTTTCATGCTGTTGCTGTTGAAAAAAGAAAATGTTATCAACCATTATTTGTCAAAAATAGTGTCATTACTGTAACTTGATTTTTTTCAATGGCTTTTTGAGAACAGGTGAAAAGACTTTACTACACCCTCCGTCTGACCAAACATGATAATTAAAAAGGCTCACAAGGCTGAAAACAACAACAATAACAACAACTAAAATAATTCATAACCTGGTGCCATTTTAAAATAATTGTCATCATAAAAGGCACAAGCAAGCGTCTGATAGTTCAAATAACAGTGAGTAAAACTCCCCATTTCATGCGGGTCCACTGGTTTAGAGCTTGAGCCCTGCAGTCTTTAAAGAGCAATAAAAAACAAACTACTAGATTTCCCAAGGAAATTTCTAATGCACAGGACAATGTAACTTGTTATATAAAACCACCTGATATATTAATGACCTATTATTAGTCATTTGTTAAGCACAAATTAAAGTATTTGGACAGTGACACAATTTTTTAAATTTTTGCCTCTATACACAACCACAATGGATTTGAAGCCATTAAGATGAGATTAAACTGTAGATTCAAGGGTTTTAACACAAATATTTCATCAATCATTTAAGAATGACAGCGATTTATAGACATAGTCCCTCATTTTCAGAGGTACATTTCGAAAATGAAGGAATGCACTGTGAACTCAGCAACACCAAAGGGCCCGACCAGACCATGGAACACAAATAATGTTGATGATCACGGCCTTCATGACTGTAAACACAGGATCTACATCAAGGTATAAACCACGGGTTACACCCCAGAACAGAGAGGCCACATTAGACTCTGCCACAAAAGATCTAAAAACCAACCTGAACAGTTCTGGAACAAAATTCTTTGGACAGATGAAACCAAGACAAACTTGTACCAGGTTGATGGAAAGAGAAGAGTATGGAGAAGGAAAGGAACAGCTCATGATCCAAAGTCACCACATCATCTGTCAGACATGGTGGATTCAGTGTTATGACATGGGCATGTATGGCTGCCAATGGAACCGGGTCACTGGTGTTTACTGATGATGTTACTGCTGATAGAAGCAGCAGGATGAATTCTGAAGTGTATTGGGCTCAAATATCTGCTCAGATTCAGGCAAATGATGCAAAACTGATAGAACTGTGCTTCACAGTACAGATGATTAATGACCCAAAACAGATTGTGACAGGAACCCAAGAGCTTCCCAAGGCAAAGAAATGGAATATTCTTCAATGGCCAAATCTGTTACCTGATCTTAACCCAGTTAAGTATACTTATCACTTACAGATGAAATGCAAAGACAATGTCAGACTCCATAGTTTACTCTGGACATCTGCCTAATCTGACAAGTGATGATTGGTACAGCCTCATGTCGTCATTCAACCACTGGCTGTCGAGGTGGTGTCCAACAATGTGGGCTTTGATGATAATTGGTGGACATTTTGGGGAAGACCTGGTCTGATTAGGAGACATGTCATACATCCCACTTCAGATGGAGCAGCTCTCATCTCTAGAAATCTGAACAAGTTTATAAGAAAACTGAAACTATGAAAACCCATAGTTGAGACAAGGAAGCAGAGTCACAGTATTACACACTTCTCTGTGCCTCCATTACTGCTGTCACCCACCCAATACACCATAGAGACTGTGTCTGTCCCCGACCACCTAAATGAATTTACTCCAAAATAAACAGAGGAGGTCCTAAACGAAAATCTAACAATTGATATGACCACCACTGCTGCAGTACAACAAAATAAGAGAGTTAAACGTGACCCATAAACATTAGATCGCTCCCATCCAAAGCTGTATTAGTAAAGGATCTAATATCAGATCATCACATTGATTTATTTTGTCTCACTGAGACCTGGCTGTGTCATGATGAATATGTTAGCTTAAATGAATCTACCCCCCCAATCATATTAAAACTCATATTCCTTGAGACTCCAATCGAGGGGTGAGTTGCAGCCATTTTCAATTCAAGCCTAATAATCAACCTTAAACCTAAATTCAGTTATAACTCATTCAAAAGTCTGATTCTCTATCTTACACATCCAACCTGGAAAACTAAAGCCTTCTGTTCGTTATAGTGTTCAACCTCCTGGACCTTACTCTAAATTTTTATCCTGTTTATTGTTCAGCAGCAACAACATAAAACTTTCGGCTTTTGGCCATTAAATACCTATTCTGATGGTTTCTACTGTGGCTCACATAGTCAGAAACTCTTTAAAACTGGGCCAAGTCAACCTGCTAGTTATAAGTAGCATGTTACAGTCAGGATAAAATATCACTTAAAATGGCAATGTAAGGAAACACGCTTAACACACGTTGGAGAGGGTTAAAATCCACACTCCTTTAGTGGATACTCTGCAGAAATCTGTCACTGTTCTAAACAAAAGAGACCCAAGAGCACAATTCAGGAGAAAGATGTAAAATTAATATTTACTTAGAAAAAAAAACAATAATAAGAAAATTCAAGCAGCCAAACAAAGTACAAAGGGTCAGACAGAGGCAAAAAAAACAAAACGGTCAAGGTCCAAAACATGATTGGAATCAAAACAGGCAGGCAAATAACAGAGTGATAGAAAGCTAAGACCTTTTATGTCTTGGATGAAAATTGTTTGCATTCACTGACAGCCTGAAATCTGGAACCCACAAACATCAGCAAATGCTGAGTTTCCTCCCTTGAGATGCTTTTCCAGGTCTTTACTGCAGCTGCCTTCCATTGCTGATGGTTTGTGGGTCTTTCTGCCCTCAGTTTTGTCTTCAGTAAGTGATAAGCATGTTCAGCTGGGTTGAGGTCAGGTAACTGATTTGGCCATTGAAGAATATTCCATTTCTTTGCCTTGGGAAGCTCTTGGGTTGCTGTCACAGTATGTTTTGGGTCATTATCCATCTGTACTGTGAGGCACTGTCCTATCAGCTTTACAGCATCTAGCTGAATCTGAGCAGATAGTAAAGCTCTGTACACTTCAGAATTCATCCTGCTTCTTCTATCAGCAGTCACATCATCAGTAAACACCAGTGACCCAGTTCCATTGGCAGCCATACATGCCCATGTCATAACACTGAATCAACCATGTCTGATAGATGATGTGGTGGCTTTGGATCTTATTCCAGAACTGTTTAGCCTGTTTTTACCACCTTAACTGTTTTTACCACCTTGTGGTAAACCCTCTGTATTTGCATTCACTAAGGCATCTCTTGATTACAAAATTAAATCCTGAACATTACACAGTAATACTAACAAAAACAGCATCACTAAAAATAAAATAAGAAAAAAATTGCAGCAAAGTTCACAATCTATCAAACAACCATGATGTAATTATGTAATGTATGGGTCCATGCACATGATTGACAATATGTGTTGGTTTTTGTACGTACCTTACACATATTTGTATTCTATTTCAGCCACAGAGTACCCCTTTTACATCTCTTGGTGTACAGAATGTGCACATTTTGTTATGGTTTTGACCAAGAAGCAGAGGCCAAAGCAGAGATACAGCTTAAATTGGTTTATTAAACAACAGGAGAGTGGCAGGTAGTGATGAAGAGAGTGGGGCCATGTGTGGAGATGGAGGATGAAACAGGAGGCTTGGAATCAGTCTCTGGAAATGATGGGATGGAAGC
This sequence comes from Istiophorus platypterus, assembly GCA_016859345.1. NCBI lineage: Eukaryota > Metazoa > Chordata > Actinopteri > Istiophoriformes > Istiophoridae > Istiophorus > Istiophorus platypterus. The sequence goes on from CM029124.1 coordinate 23,516,359, forward strand.
AATGGTTATACAAATAATCTGAGAGGAGCACAAGGAGATTCTACACAAAGAAAGACAGGGTTAAAAACTTGAATGTTCACTCTGGAGACACTGGTGAAACACTAAGGGACCAAGAGCGTACATAGCGCATAGGTGAACAACCTGGCACTGGAGAGAGGGTCCAACCGATTTTTATTGCAGTGATGTGATTTGTAGAAATGAGATGCAGATGAGCTCCTCTGCAGCTGCCAAATCAGGTGAGCCACAGCCTCCACATGCACTGAGAGGAGAAGAGGAACAGGGAAGTGAAAGAGGTAGAGAGAGGGAGAATGCAAGAGCCTGGGGGGTCGGGCTGGAATCCTGATAGATTTTCCTTTTGTCTCTCATCTGTTAGGGTTGCAGAGCTTGGTCCTGTCGTTTATCAATCTGGCAGACGTTAGTGCTTAAGAATACTGTTGGCAACTTAGAAAAAGAGGAATCACCATGGCTTTCCCGATTTCCTCAAGGAAAACCATCCTCTGGAATCTCTCCTGATTTTAGCCTGAACTCACCTTCATTTGATGGTGAAAAACACCTCTAAAGGCCATCTTGTGGCACATCCGTAATGTACTTGAGTATGTGCCAGTGACTTGAAACAATCAATCAATCAATAGGATACTGAATACATACAAGTGAAATTTCATATCTTACATAATGTAAAATATTAAATCTTAGAAATGTTTTCAATACATCTAAAGACATAATTGCATATTTAAATGAACACAGTGAGCTGCAAATTGTTCTTAATCGGCATAGAAACTGAACAATCAATAGTCTTTCCACAGAATCCTCTTCTCTCTCTCTCTCTGTATTCCTATAGCTCTCAGTAGCAACGATTTCATGAGCTTCTTAAATGATAAAATTCTTACTATTAGTGACAGAATTCAGCTCCTCCTGCCCTGAACTGGCACTAATTTTTCCTCAAACACAGGAACATTAGAAACAGCTGTGAAACCCAATATATATTTAGACAGTTTCTCTCCTAACGACCTTTTCCAACTGACTTCAATGATCTCTTCATCTAAACCATCAACCTGTCTCTTAGATCCCATCCCAACCAGGCTGCTTAAGGAAGTTCTACTCTTAGCACTTCTCTGTTGAACATAATCAATCTGTCCCTATTGTCAGGCTATGTACCGCAGTCCTTTAAAATAGCTGTAATTAAACCTCTTCCTAAAAAGCCTACCCTGACTGAGTGAGTGCATCATAGCACGGAGACAGCACTGGTGAAGGTTACAAATGATCTACTAACCGCATCAGATAAAGGACTTGTCTCTGTACTTGTTCTGTTAGATCTTAGTGCTGCATTTGACACAATTGACCATCAAATCCTGTTACAGAGACTGGAGCATTTCATTGGCATCAAAGGACTTTCTCTCAGCTGGTTTAAGTCCTACTTATCAGATCGATTTCAATTTGGGCACATTAACGATGAATCCTCCATCTACTCAAAAGTTAGTCACAGAGTTCCACAAGGTTCTGTGCTTGGACCAGTTCTATTCACCATATATATGCTTCCCTTAGGTAATATTATCAGGAAACACTCCATAAACTTCCACTGTTATGCAGATGACAGCCAATTGTACCTGTCAATGAAGCCCAACAAAACCAGTCAGCTACACTTCAAGCATGTCTTAGGGATATAAAGATCTGGATGACCAGGAACCTTGCTTGTTCCATCTGACTGTCCCCACCATGGTCACTTTTTTTCATAGCAGCTCTTGTCCAAGGGCTTCAAAGTAAAGACGTGAGCACTTGTGATGATGTGTCCCTGGAGACCTTCTGTTGTTTCCTAGACCAAACATATGGACTGTTTCTTCCCTGGAGCTCCACCAGCAGGTTTACCTGTGTACACCTGCATGTTCCAGGAATAGTTGGTCCTAGCATCACTGGCTGCTCAGATCTTGATCACGTATTTCCCAGTTTTACTTGGCGCATACTGCTTGAATGGGCTGCAACCAAGCATTCATCCACTCTAATTTCTGGACTGGAATTGTAGAATGGCAGGCACTCCACCTACTAGTCCCAAATCTCTTAGGTGTTAGCGAGCTTGTTGAGTTGATGGCAGTGAATCGCATATCTCCTTTGTCAAAACAGATCCCCTCTTGACAACATGGGAAACGTCTGCAATGACATGGTGGCATGGATCAATATACAACAGACAAAATCAGCTGACCAGTGTGTACTAGAATGTCCATCCAAAAGACCTGTAGTTGTTTTAATTGGTTCTCCTCAGGATCTGTTCAAAGCAGTATTTGATATCATCAGTGGATGAATGAATGAAGAAGCCAAGGTCTTATTGGCTCTGGCTTCATCCTGATAGCATAAGAATTCTACCACTTCTTACATTGGAAATGTAGACTGTCAGCTTAATTCTGTCCACACTCCTCCTCTCCAGTGCTATGATCAAAGATCTGATCAAGAGCCTCACACAGAGTCAGCTGTTTGGTCATTGTGGTGCCAGAGCTAACTCAGGGCAATGCCTCAAGGAAACTTAATATACCAGAAGTGCAAGGAGGCTACTCTAAATGATTGAAAAAAATATTGCCTTTGTTTGAAAGAATGACAATATCCCCATATCCTATAGGTGTAATATGCAGAATATTTGAAAAAAACATTAAAAATTAGTTAAGGACACAACAGAAGGGGTATGACTACCCATTATATAGCCTAGAACAACAAATATGCCATAGGGGGCTTTACAAACTGTACAACATAAAATATCCTCTGTCATAACAACCTTGACAAGGAAAAGCTCAGCCAAAAACTTTAACAGGGAAAAAGTGATTAAAGTCTGCATTAACTGGATATTAACTCACATCACCTCACTTGTGCCATACTTAAGAAACAATATGAAATAGAGGCATTATGGGCTTCATAAACTCTGCAATATATCATTACCTTGTTTACGTAAATTTAAAAAAAAAATGGAAATGCACATCTTCGGGAAACATATCCATTATTCCATATATCCATTATTACAACATCATATCCATTATTGACAGTAAACCTGGGGTTTGTGTATCTGTAATCTGGGAATCGATTTGTCCCAAATTATACCCATTGACCTCTGGGGAATTGCCAGTACACCTGGTCAGGAGAGATTCCAATTGTACATAATTTTCAAGTACGAGAGGAAATTGATAAATTTAATTAAATGCGTACAAATTAGCATAACATGGTTTAATTAAGCACAAAATGGTGCTTTTGCATGGTTGATAAAAAAGGCCCCTGGAATGGAGTACTGGCAGCCAGTGAAGAGAGAGAGGTCCCATGACAGCAAATGGTCCAAGAAAAGGAAACAAGACTGACCTGCTTAAAGGATAATTGTACAGATACAGGCCTGAATTAATCAAAGAATGTGGCACTAACTGAAATTGAGTTGAAACATGAGTATTAAGTTTCAATTTAAAGGCCTCAACAGTCAAATAGTCTGATCTCAGTAGGGGGCCTATTCCAGAGGAAGGAGACCCAGTAAGAAAAGGCCCTGCTGCCTGCTGACTTCCTTTGAACTTTGGGGATAGTTTGGAGCCCTTTATTCTGAGAACAACAAGCACGGAATGGAATATAAGGTTTAAGGAGATCACAAAGGTATGAAGGGGCCTCTCCATTTATGATATTGTCTGTCTGATCTGACATGGATAAAGGAGCCAATGAAAAGAGGCCAAAATATTTGTAATGTCAAATTTTCTAGTTTTATTTAAAATCCTAGCTGAGCATTCTGAACCATTTCAGACTTGTAGTTCCAGCGTTTGGCAGGCCTGAAAACAAATATTACAGTAATTAAGTCTGTTAAAAGAAAAAGATAATAGTGGTCTCTTTTAGCCATGAAATTGACTGTTGTTGGGAGACACGGCACAGACTACAACCTCATGTCTGTAGTAGAAATTATTGTATGGCTGATCATCTACCTCTCAAACTTTTTTCCTGCAGTATAAAAATCACAAATCCACCTTTGTCAATGAAAATAAACCTTTGGACATTTTTCTGCTGAGGATAGTACTGTTTAAATTTTAGCTCTGAGTGACCAATAAATTGTCGTAGGTTATTGTTTTGATTTAACATTTAATTAATTTAGGGCATATACTATAGCAACCAAACAAATGCATCAGTTTGAAAACTTCATAAATAGCCATCCAACCATCAATTACCTGTACCACTAATCCTTTGTGGGTCGTGGAGTGGGGTTGGGGCTGGAGCCAATCCCAGCTAACATTAGGCGAGAGGTGGGGTTCATCCTGGACAGGTCGCCAGTCTATCTGTTGTAATTTACCAGGACTGATGGGACCCAAACACTGAAGCAGGATGCTAGGGGATGGAACAATGGTTTTAATATTCTTAGTTTTCAGGCATTTTATTTGTACAGGGCTCAGAGCCAGGCAGAAGGATTTAGCAAACAGTCTCTAGGTTTAACTGATGGACAGCAGACAGGTCTGCTCTTTGTTCAACCAACAGCAAGAAGAACAAAGGAATTCAGAGAAGGGAATCCAACAGTCAACATAGATACATATACTGTTTGAGGGTGAGGCTGGTGGCTAACTGCAGGTGGATGATTTTTTGGCACATGGATATAAAGGCCAGCAGGTATATAATCAAGGCACAAATCTTTGAAGTAGTTGGCCAAGTGCATTATCACATGAAGCAACGACAGTTTGACGAATACTGTTGCTCTGTCAGGATCTTTTAAGCTGCAGTCAGGTGAGTTCTAATTGGAGTGGTTGATGAGACAATAAGTGGCAGCTGTGCAGGTGAGGCAGAGATAAAACCAGTGGAGGGCCAGCCAGCCCCGCCCTGAGGAGGACACAGACTCAGACAGGGAGCTACAGACATGTAACACTAGGATGTGAGGAGAGAGAGTGCAGAATCCTAACACTATCACAGGTCTGCAATATAGAGACAAACAACCATTCACGCTTATACTCACACCTATGGGTAATTTAGAGGTGCCAGTTAACCTAACCTAACCATGTCATTGGACTGTGAGAGGAAACTGGAGAGGAACACCACACAGGCACAGGGGCGACATGCAAACGCCACACAGAGAGGCCCCAGCCAAACCAGGGTTCATAAATAGCCTTTCATAATATTTTATTTAAAAAGATATACTATATCACACTTTTTCCTATTTTGGTCCTACAGACAAGAGTCATAATTACTATGGTTGCTAGAACTCTCCCTTTAAAGTGTTAATGTTTTGTTTTTGTTTATTTTTTTTTCCAAGGGACTTGCTGAAATAGCTGAGGATGTCATTTTTCGTGGGAGGACTGAATGCTACCTTGAGCTACTCAGGAGGGTGACCTGGAGACCAGGCAGGAAGACAGGAGGCAGAGATAAAGGCTGGGGCAGTGGTGAAGGCGTGATCCCTTCAGATGCAGAGCATGAGGCCAGCTGGTCAGCTGTGGCAGCATCTGAAGCAGAAGGGGCCATAATACCCACTAGGTCTGGCTGCAATTTCAGTAGCCAGGGCTTTGACAAGGCCAGATCCTGAGTCAGCATCAGAGGTGGTTCTTTGTGCTTGGGGCATTTAGGCAGTACATGTTTTCATTATCATTAAGTTCATCCACGGAAATCTTTAGGTCTACTGGGTCCATTCTGGCCATATGTACTGTCACACCTGGTCCAACCACAGGTAATAGGACCCAAATGCAGATGTCAAGGTGCTATCTTAAAGAGCTCATAGTAACTTACTATCCCATGAGAACACTTTGTTCCCAGAATGCAGGACTACTAGTGGTTCCTAGAGTCTCCACAAGCAGAATGGGAGGCAGAGCTTTCAGTTATCGGGTTCCTCCACTGTGGAACCATCTTCCAGTTTGTGTCCAGGAGGCAGACGCCCTCTCCACATTTAGAGTCGGCTTAAATCCTTCCTCTTTGATATAGCTTATGGTTAGAACTGGCTCAGCATTAGCTTGAACCATCCCCTCACTATACTGCTATGGGCCTAGACTACCAGGGGACTTCCCATGATGCACTGAGCTTCCCTTTCCACGGCCTCCTCCTCCTCTCTCCCTGTGTGCATTAATATGTAAAAAAACTCATTACTAACTGTCCTTCTCTCTCCAGTAATTCTGTGCTTCCTCGTCTCTCTCCTCTTCCTCCTGTCACTTTCTGCAGGTTGTTTCTGATGCTCCTGAGTCTGGATCAATGGCTGCAGATCATCTACTGCCCCATGAGCCTGATCAGCACCCACTGCTCTAATTATTATGATTGCTACTGTTACCATTTCATTTAGTCCTATTAGTAATATTATCAGCCCTGTTAGTATAACTATAGTATATATAACTATTAGTCCTGTTATTGTGCTATGCTCTCTCTCCTCCCTCCTGCCCACCCTCCATTGTCTCTCTCTCTCTCTCTCCCTCTCTCTCTCTCTCAAACCAGCCAGTCGAGGCAAACAGCCTCCAACCATGAGCCAGGATCTGTTCAATGTTTCTACCTGTTAAAAGGGAGTTTTTGTTGCTGCTGTCACCAAGTGTTGCTCATAGGGGAAATGTTAGGTCTCTATAAATAATAACTATACAGAGTCTGGTCTAAGCCTGCTCTATATGAAAAGTGCCCTGAGATAACCTCTGTTATAATATGGCACTATACAAATAAAATTGAACTGAATTGAACTGAAGGCAGAACCTATGCAGTTCAATAATGTATTACACACAAAAGGGAACAAAAGCTTATGGTGAGGCAGGTAAGCATCAAAAACCAAAATCCAGGAAAACAGGCAGCTAGGTCAACATACAGTTAAAACAGACAAAACATGAGGGGCCAGGTATTGAATCATGCAGTATCACATGTCCTGATATTTAATGTGTGAAAAAAAATGGTCAAGATACATTAATTAAGGCCCCAGGGCAGTTTCTAAGTTATTTGTACTTGTTTAGTTCAGGTTGTTCAAATTGCAACCAACATTTCACCAACTATGAAACAAAATTAACCAGTAAAATTGCCTTTACTGTACAGTGCAGTAATCATAGAAATTATGAACTGCATTAAAGATTGTTTTTTATAGGTACAGGGGTTTACCATGTATTCATGGTTTTCAAATAATGGCTATTCCTCAAATAAAGCCCTGGGGAGAAAATTAGAATTACCTGTACTACTTGTACTTGTAATGGAAAGGTTGTCATATCAAACTAGACAGTCCATTCCTCCCCTTTTCACTTCTTCAACAGAAATACTGTTTTGAGTCACTTCCTGTAGATGTTTCATAATAAAAGCCTTTTAGGGAAAAAGAGCATCATGTCACCTGAATTATTGAAACATACTATTTTTTATTTTCAAGAAATCCAGTGAAAGGCCTCACAGAGCAGTGTGTTGTCTCAGGAATTTGTAATTTTTCTACCCTGTCTGTGGCTCTCAATTCCAAGCCTTACTGAAGACATAATTCTTAAAAAAAACACATCACAAATACTGTATATAGTTTTCATTTAAAAATGTATAATCCATGTGTGGTACTTCTGTGTGGATTTGGGGAAACAGGATGGTGTTTGCAGGATTGATTAAAAATACACTACAGTGTGTGTTCATGGGGATGACAGAACTTGTCACTAAGTACAACAGTGTGGTTCATAAACATGTTTTAAAAGTTTCTGGGAAACAATGGAGCTCTGGGATTATGTCCTCAGACCTGGGCCTTTTACAGAGGAACAAAAAATTTCATATTTTCAATATTTACGGTATATAGTGGAACCAGATTGTATAGTCCCTTAACGTAATTAAAAGGATTTTAAAATCAATCCTAAATTTAATAGGAATTCAGTGTATTGAAGCCAGTGCTTTGTAAAGTCTCAGGCAATTTAGACCAAAATGTAGACTCCGACACAGGCAAGCATTGTGAAGATATTTTTAATTAACAAAAGAGCAGACTTACGATGAGTTAACACTGATAACTGGCCAGAAAACAGGTAGAAAATTACATGCTGGAAGCAGGAACAAGAGGGAAAACTCACTAGAAAAAAAATGAAACATGAACAGGAACTAAAACATAAGCATTTGGTAACTCTGGGGAACTGAATAGATGAATTGAGGGAATACAAAGACTTAAATACAGCAGTGAGGGAAAGACAACAAAACTCAGGTGAAAGAAAATTAGGGCGGAGTAAACAATCAAAGGAGCAGAATAAAAACAAAGAAAGGAAGTAAAGTTGAAAAGATCATACAAATAAGGTCATTTCAAAATAAAAAAGGAAATAATAACAGAGTCCAGGCAAATAGTCAATCAAGGGGCGGATTGTGACACACTGAGATGATATAAGAGTGCAATGGAGTCTTTGTTAGTGAATGTGAACACTGTGGGTACACAAAGAGAGGATTTTGCACAAAAAAAGAATGTAATTTCAGATACCCACTTGATTTACTTAAGTCAGTTAAATTTCTGATGGATTTTGGATTGATTTAAGACTGTGGATGTTGTCCCCCATCTCTTACACTGATAATGATTTGGCATGATCATTTCACAGCCAGTAAGGACAGGAGGAACAAAAGGTCTAAAAAAAAAAAAACAGTTGTAATTTACATATGGGCATTTGAGCTTTGTGTTTAAAAGTGGGGCCTTTTTCCCCCATTACTGCTGCCTTGGATATCTTAATTTAAGCTTGTAAAAGTTCAGCACTGAAAGGTAGAAGCAAGTATATGATATCATTTTACAGCACAGTCTGAGCTATTTGAATACGTGTACTACAGTGATCTCACATGACATCATAAATAGTGACTTTAAAGATCCCTCGAGATGCAGATGGTCTTAAAAATGTGAACCTATCTTTTTCAGTTATAAATTTAAAAAAAAAAGAGTTACCAACCCCTTCTTCTAAAAAAATCAATAAATTTCATGAAGCCAGCTCTTGTAAGACCGTGGGTATCTTCCCATTGAAAAAACATCATGAATAGCAAAGCTTTTTGCACTGAATTTTTAAAATGATGATTCAGTTTTTTTTTCTCGAATGATATTTTTGCAAGTATGATAAATTAAGCTGTTCAATAAAGTTGAGATGAAAAAAAGAATGGAGATGACAGTCAGAGCTCAAACTCAGAAGTCTAATAGTTCGCTGCATTAAACAAAGGAATTAAGCCTTTGCCTCTGCTGTTCTTTCTGTGGGTGAAGGAGGGGGAGTTGGAATAGTAGTAGCAAGATAAATAGGAAAAGGAGAAAGAAAAGTAATTCATCATGGGAATCCGAAGGAGGGGGAGACCAGCGAGATTGGCAAAGATAATGAGAATGGATGTTAGCTTTTCAGAAGAAAAAGATTTTTTTTGGGAAGGAGCACGAGTCAGTGTTTTTAGCGTTAACTATACATGAAGATTCCTCCCAGCGTATGTTTCTAGGGTGCTTGTTCTTTAAAGTTCATCCACTTAAGAAGCCACACTTGAGATGTTTCAAGTGCCAGAGATATGATCATATTGCAGCTGCATGGCAAAGAATTAGAAGATGCGCAACATGTGTGTGTGTGTGTGTCTGTCTGTGTCTGTGTGTCTGTGTGTGTGTCTGTGTCTGTGTGTGTGTGTGGGGGGGAGGGTAATTAAATGTGGTATTTGTGGTGGGGGGGCACATTGCTGGATGTTGTGAGTATGAGCAACATAAGCAGGCTATGGGGCTGCCACAGTACAGAGAGGTAAATAAAGGGGTTTCTTATACTGAGGCTGTAAAAAGATTGCAAAATGTGGTGAGGCAGATGAAGTGAGGAGGAGAGCAGTTGAAGGCTCCCCTCTGGTAATATGTCTAACAGAGGAATTAGTGTTGGAGAGAAGGTTTCATTTTCTGGCATTTTATTGGTGAAGTGCTATGCAACATGAAGCAGACCAAAAGTAATTTTGATGTGGTAAGAAGTGTGGTACAGCCTGCTGAGAGGGTTCTTGGTATTGGAGGCATTGAGCCGTCTATCCTTCCACAGATATTTGTAATACTGGGATTTGTCTGTTAACAAACATCCTCTGGGGGAGGATGTGTAGTGTTTGCCAGAGATCAAATCCAGTGCAGGAATGTAAATCTAATATTTTAGCTTGAATGTGTGCTGATAGAAGTATGGTGCACAACAGGAACATTCTCAGTGATACATTTTTACAACCCTTTTCTCCAGTTGGATATGGTAAAGTTAGATGGAATAATAGGTCAGGTGTGGTCACCAGTGGTGTGGGCAGGATGTTTAATGCACATAATCCCTTATGGAGCAGCACAAGCTCGCTAGAGATGCTGAATGGTGGAAAGCTGACTGGATTTCAGGTTGGCAATGGGAGTCTGTCATGCATAGATTTAAGTTGAGCATTAGCTGAATTAGCTAGATAGAGGGAATGGAATCTCATGAATTGTTACACCAAGGGGATTGACCATTTCCCCATTTTAAGTCGGTTTGGCAGAGTTTTGTAAAACTGGAATAAGTTCAGAGGACAATTCTCAGCAGATTCAGGAGATGTTATGTGTGAGGGTAGTGTAGAAGAATGGAGTAAGTCCTTCTGTTTTGTAGTGAGAAGACTGGCTGAAAGTCAACTCCTATGGCTTGCACCAAGGCAGTGCAGGCTCACAACAGAGCATGTAGACAGCTTTTAAAGAGTCCAATTGAGTGTCATGTTATTGAATATGAGAGACTGTCAGCAGATATTTGGGAGGTTATAAAAGGGGGTAAGAAAGAAAGCTGGCACAGGTTTTGTAACACTAGTGGTACAGAAACAACTTCTAAGCAAATTTGGAGCATGATCCATCAAATGCTCGGGATTAAAAGGGATCTACCTATTCCTGTTTTGATGGATAGAAATGCTTAATCATTATTATCAGTGTTTACTACAAATTTATGTCGCTCATGCTCAAGCATGTATTTCCTCCTCAGCTGTCGCTCTACCAGCATCACTAGTGCTGCTGTGTAATCTCTAATAAGTCCTGACTAATAGGTCGGCCTGTTAATTACAAGTGTAGTGGTAGGATCATGGTTCTTTTCCATGCATGAGCTAAAGCTTGCAATAAGACGAGGGCATAATACCACCCCAGGGAGAGAAATGGCCTGGGATATGAGATGTTCAAGCGTATTGATGACATGGCATTAGAGCAAATGTTATTGTTGATAAATACGGTGTGGGAACAAACCCCAACTGAGTAGAGGCATGCAGTGGTCGTTTTGATTTTGAAACCTGGGAAGGAAGTCAAAAGTCCTGCGTCATAAAGGCCAAATGCTTGCACAACAGTTATTTGTAAGGTAGTGGAAACAATTTTCACTGACCACTGAGGGTTTCTGACACTGCAAGTGTAGATAATTGGAACCCTCAGGGCAGTGTTTTCAGTCATATCCTGTTTAATTTAACGGTAAATTATACGTTTGATCAAGTGGGAGATTGCTATGGTAGGGATTTTTTTTTTAGGTGATGGAGCAATATTGAAGAGAGGACTTAATGTTGGATATTTGAAGAAGTAGAGTAGAGTCCATTGGATAAGGTGCAGACTTGGGCTGATAAGTGGGATTTTAGGTGTCAGTAGCAAAAACAAAGTATCTGATTTTTGGCAGAAAGAAGAAAATGGATAGTCAGGGGTATTTGGAGAATCCCTTGAAAGATTCGGGGGTTTTAAGTTTTTAGGTGTATGGATCAATAAAGTATTGACATATAAAGCACATGAGGGAAAAGTGGTAAGTGTGACCAGATGTTCCTGGACAGATAGGAATCTAATGTTGATGATTTATTAGGCTATGATTTGAGTAATTTGACTATGGGTGCTTGGCATATGGTTCAGCAGCTAAATCTGGACTGGATAAGTTGCATGTTGTTCAGACCAGGGATCTGAGGCTGTGTATTAGGGCCTATGGGACAATGCTGAGACTTCAATTAGCCATTAGAACCAAATTATTGGATAAAATGAAAAGACTTTGGGACAGATAATCCAACAGTCTCTCTGGTGGTGGAGTGCTGGGAGTTTGAAAAGGGGCGTAATAGGATTAACAGGGGCAGCTATATAAATTCTTTAGGAAAGATTTAGTGGAAAAGAGCTTTAATAATTTTTGGGGTTAAGGGGAATGAGTTGGCAGATAGAGTAGCTAGGGCAAGTTTAGGCAGACAACCACATATCTGTATCGCAACATATGCATTGAGGGTCATAAATATTTGGACAAGGACACAACTTTTGCAATTTTGCCTCACAACTGCATTGGATTTGAAACAAACAAATCAAGATGTGACTGATGTGTTGACTTACAGCCCTAATTCAAGGGGTTTCACAAAAAGATTTGTTGATGCAAATGAAGGAGGCATCATGAGGCAGATGCAAAAACCTCAGGAGTACCCAAATCTACAATTTGGTTCATTCTTAAAAAGAAGGAATCAACTGGTGAGATTAGCAACACCTAAAGGCCTGAAGATCACAGAAGACAACTGGTGAAGAAAAACCCTTCAAAACATCTATTCAGGTCAAGAAAACTCTCCATGAGGCAGATGAAAACCAAGATGAACTTGTACCAGAATGATGTGAAGAGTATGGAGAAGGAAAAGAAACAGCTCATGATCCAAAGCCACATCATCTATCAGACATGGTTGATTCAGTGTTATGACATGGACATGTATGGCTGCCAATGGAACTGGGTCACTGGTGTTTATTGATGATGAGACTGCTGATAGAAGCAGCAGGATGAATGCTGAAGTGTATTGGGCTCAACTATCTGCTCAGATTCAGCTGAATGCTGCAAAACTGATAGGACAGTGCTTCACAGTACAGATGATTAATGACCCAAAACAGACTGTGAAAGCAACCCAAGAGCTTCCCAAGGCAAAGAAATGGAATATTCTTCAAATTCAACTCAGTCACTAGATCTAACACTAATCTAACACCTGAACATGCTTTTCACTTACTGAAGACAAGACTGAGGGAAGAAGGACCCACAAACCAGCAGTACAGAAGGCAGCTGCAGTAAAGACCTGGAAAAGCATCTCAAGGGAGGAAACTCAGCATTTGGTGTCTATGGGTTCCAGACTTGAGGCCATCAGTGACTGCAAAGGGTTTTCATCCAAGTATTAATATTAATCCTTATATTTATAATAATGCTTGTTTTACAAAAAGACTTTTTAGCCTCTGAAAGTGAGGGAGTATGTATAAAAATGGCTGCAGTTCCTCAACAGTTCATTATTGTGGTGCATTAAAGCTGAAACAGACTTCAATCACACCTTGATTTGATGGTTGTCCGTCGTGGCTGTTTACACAACGGCAAAACAGGTGTCACTGCCCAGATACATGTGAGCGGTGGTCTCCACGGGCAAAGTAGCAGTGGCGCCATTACGCCAATGTGAGGCAGCAATGCACCAAAGTGGCCTGAACGAGTCCTCCGGAGGAAGAGGACGAGGAAGAGGACGAGGAAGAGGAGCGTCACCGCCTCCCTCTCCACCGCCCCCGACTCCCGACCCCGGCCGCGTCGCGCTCGTCTAGCGTCACACCTGTGCGACATGGCGGCGCAGACCTTCTCCTCGTCTCTGAAGCTGCTGTTCACCGCCAAGGTGAGACGAGCACGGACCCGACAGGTGCGACAGGGGAGCCGCTGCCGGCCGGTCCCCAGGGACCGGGACGGGCCGTCCTCACGAGAGGCCGTGAGCCATAGCAGGCACCTTGCTAAAGGTGCGGGCAAGGTTGCTGCAGAAAGCCTGGCATGAAAGTACCGGTGGACGGCGTCTCTTTGGTCGGCAGCGTTTGCGGTGTCCTCCGGACGGGGACACGACGGGTCAGCGAGGCCGCTCGTTGTGTCTCCCTGAGCGGACTGTTAGGACCAAGGCGTCGGGCTCATTCGACACGTACATTGTAAAGTTGGGGCAAGTTGAGGAGGTCAAGTTTTGGTCAAGCAGCTCTAGTGCGACAGGGCCGACCGGTCCGGGCCCCTCGGCGGTCTCCTGTCCCCGCTGGGGTCTTCACACCGCCTCCACTTATATGTCAGAAGAAAGACATTTCAAAGGCAGCACCTAAACCATCAGTAGCAGCAAACAGCTCCAACTCTTTCAGACAATCGCGATTCTTAGACAGGATCAGGTCACTGGTGGTCGAGACATGTACATGGAGGCACGTCAGCTGATTTGTGTCCTATCTCTGTAAAGTTAAAGCTCTGTGAGGGGGTCACCACGCTCACTCTTGTTTGAGAGCGGTGTAATAGAGGTCTGCTTTAGTACTGTTATTTGCATTTCTGTCTGCTCAGACCACCTCTTATCAGAAGGGGAAAGACTTTCAAAAATGTTGCGTTTTATGTTTCATGCTGGTCAACGTGGCCATGGGTTCTGTATGGTGTGATAATCAATTAGCAGACCTGCTCATGCTGCCTAATTCATGCTCTTTGTCAAGGGCACATATTAATACATGACAAAGGAAGTGCCAAGGATCTGCTGATAGATTCACGAATTGGATGTATCGGACAGAAGCCATTAGAAAACAATTGATGGCCTCAAAAGTTCTAACATGGTTTGTAAAATGAATAGTTATGAGATCAAGCAATTTGTAACTGGGCCAAAACATGTAAAACCAAAGTTCAAATTTTTTAAAGCTTCTGTATAACGAGTTGAATTAATAGATGACTTTTACTAATCAAGTCATCATGCTTGTACCCTGCATCATACAGCTGCAGTAATCTGTAGTCATTAATTTGAAGAATTAGCTGTCTGTTACACACTGTTTATGTAGTGAGCAATTAATTTCTGATGGTGATTAAATCTTCCAAAACAGGATGGACTCAAAGGCCATCTCCGACCATTTAGCGCAGCCTGAATCTGCTGAAAATAAAGGTGTTTTTTCTTGCAACGTATTTTAGTTTGTTATAGAAATTAAAATAGAAATTGATAAGGAGTATATTAAATAGAGTTGATTAAATTTAAATGTATACTGCACCCTTACACACACACAGTAACCCTAATGCAATACAATGATGAATGTAAAGGAAATGATATAGTAATCCAATACTGTGTATCTGTATGTGTTTTGCAGTATGCCTCACTCCAGTCCAGATGCTGTGCAGTGCACAGCAGGGCTCAATATTCCACCGTCTATAATCCTAGTGAAAAGGTAATGCTTAGCTCTCCTCTCCCTCTCCTCTCCCTCTCCTCCTTCCTATTTGTCTGTAACCATTCATGTATTCAACCATTAGCTGTTGACACTGAAGAAAAATGCCAAATTTAATCATTGTGAGGAAAGATGTGATCTATGTATGACACTGATAAGGAGTGTGAGTTCTGAAACAAATTGCCTTGCTTATGAGTTAGGGAATAAATAGTGTCCTTTTTTTAGTCTTCTCAATGACGGGTGAAGGTGAAGTAAAGAAAGTCCTTGTTGTATAAGTGATAAACTGTGCTAATCTGTCTGCTTTTTCCTTCCACAGACCTTTGATAAGATCCTCATTGCCAACAGGGGAGAGATTGCTTGCAGAGTAAGAGTGGTTGACGTAAAGATATGAACCATAAATGAAATCTAACTGAAACTGTTTGTGGATTACTATTGAAAACATGAAGACATACTCTCACCAACACTTGGCCTCACATCCCCCGAGATGAAGGAACTTGAAAAGAAAACCCCAAAAAGCAGATTTTAACACTTCTGCATTAGTATCATTTGGGCCCCAAACTTTACTTAATTTTTTGTTTCTGTTTTGTTTTTTGTTTTTTTCATTTCCACCCTAACACAAAGCAACCAGTACCTATAAAAACAATTCACAGCATTGTAATTAACATTGACAGTAGAATGAACCATCGGTGTTAATGTTGTGAATTTTTCCTTCAGGTGATCAAGACGTGTAAGAAGATGGGCATCCAGACTGTAGCTGTTCACAGTGATGTAGACTCCAGTGCTGTGAGTTACTATATTTTTTCATCCACTGTTAAAACTCTGGGTTGAATCCCATAGATCCCTGTGTTTCCCAGGAAACAGCTACTGTTTTCCCAGGAAACATACCAATGGGACCCTGGGAGTTTTAGCCTATGTGTCTGTGTACTGAAAACGATTGTGTTTCCTAAAACAAAAACACCTCCTCTAAATCTCAGTAACGTTACCATGCTGACATAGCTTAGGTCCAACCTTGAAATTCTGCTATTACAGTAACATTCCTGTATCAGTCTCACTGTACCTGGTTCTTCCCATGGTAAGTGTGAAAAATAGTGAAGTGTGAAACCTGCAAACAAAATCTGTGTATCAGGCATGTAGGCCTCCATCCCAAAAGTAGAGAGAAAAATGGCATATGCAACAGACAGATACACAGACAGTTGGAATAGGAGGCTAGAGTGTTCAAAGGGTACAGCATGTCTGTATGTCACCTTGTACTGCTAAGGTGACTAGACTACACCTCCTGGTATATGTGTGTATCTAGGTCCATGCAAAGATGGCTGATGAGGCAGTGTGTGTTGGCCCCGCCCCCACCAGTAAGAGCTACCTGAACATGGATGCCATCATGGATGCCATCAGAACGACAGGAGCACAAGCTGTAAGGATTTACTCAGCTTTTATTATGTCATTTGACTGGTGTAGATGTCATGAATTACATTCTGTGTACTTTATACACTTGCTCATCGACAACATACATATATTCTTAGCTCCTCTGAACAATGAATAATGCCCCTGCATCATGATACACAGAGCCATATCAAGAGGTTGACTTAATACACAGTTAGTATACACATTTAAACTGCTATCACACAGTCAGTCAGGCTGAGATACTGGTAGTGCCAGATATTTCTCTACTTTTAATTTCTAGAATACATCCACGGTAATATAATTTAAAAGCTATAGTTTTGTGTTGGAAAGAATTGGAAACACAAAGTTAAATTTTTTTCCTCTATAAAGGTTCATCCTGGCTATGGGTTTCTCTCTGAAAACAAAGAGTTTGCAAGGCGACTGGTGAGTAATACATAGCATCAGCTGCACACCAATTTTCTCTAACTTCACTGCCATAAATTCATTAAAGACAAACAAATGCAACTTTTTTCAGTGAAGAATTGCCTGTCATGCTTACTGTGGTATCCAACTAGCACCTATTTATTTTCAAAAAGGTAGCAAGAAAATTATGTGAGGCCTTTTTAATGACTTGGTCTTTTTTCTGCGGTAACTAAAATTGCATTTGATCTTCATTTAAGTAAAAATTTTGACAAACACAATGTGCTTGTGCCAATAATAGACAAATTCAATCTTTCATATCTTTATGTAACACATTAAATATTCACTGTGCTGGTGGAATAAGTAAGTGAACCCTTGGACTTAACTGCTAGTCAAACCTCCTTTGTCAGAAATAATCTCAAACTAGTGCTCCAGTATCTGTGGATCAGATCTGCACAGTGCTCAGGAGGAAATTTCGACCATTCTTCCTACAGTGCTGCATCAGCTCAGCCATTTTCTTAGAATGGTGTCCTGCCATGCACACCATGCCTGTTCAATGATTAGCATATGGTAGACTCATGAACAGAGTTATTAACCAGCTCCAATGACTCCTCTAAGCCTTTAGCTGTTCTCTGTAATCTGGGCTTCTTTTTTACCTCCCTGAATACTGTGCATTGTACCTTTGGGCTCATCTCAGCTGGGTGCCCATTTTGTGGAACAGTAGCAAGAGAACTAAACCATCTCCATTTATAGACTGTCTTATGGACTGATAAATAATCTAAACTTTTTGAGATGACTTTGTAACCCTTTACAGCTTTATGCAAATCAACAATTCTTCATTTGAAGTCTCCTGAGATCTTTTTGTAAGGCATGCAGTCTGACATATTTTAAGAGAGATTTATACATAAGTGCAGATAACCCCATAGGATCGCTTACTTTTTCTTGCCACCTTGAGAGCTGTTGAGTGTGGAGGTTAATTCTTGATCTTGGGATCATTATGTGGGACAAATTAATCTCAGTCAAGATCTGCCATGAGATGCAGTGGAAAGCTTATTGTGTTACACCTAACTAAAATTATTTTGTTAGCTTTTATCAAATTAGACCAGTCAAATTTTTAAAATACTTTTATTGTTATTGAAAAGTCAAGTCAAGTAAAAGTTAATAGAATTTTTAGTAAATTTAAAAAAATTCTGAATATTTGATTTAAATGAGCATACTCAGATTTCACTCCCCATTACAATAGTAGTAACAAAAACATGGACAATAAATCCCAGTATTTTGTTTAATCTTTTTAGGAAGCTGGCTGATAGAAATATTAAATGCAAACATATTGTGTGTTGTGAGGCTAGTGGAGCTAGCCAGGCAGTGGGTGGGATTTCAGCTCTTTGTTGTCTGTGTGGTATTATTATCATAAGTCTGACATGGTAAATCTAAATCTCATGGTGGTATTGTTGTTTTGTTGCTAGGCAGCAGAGGGCGTGACATTCATCGGCCCAGACACCCATGCTATCCAGGCAATGGGAGATAAAATTGAGAGCAAGCTAATTGCTAAGGCGGCTAAGGTCAACACCATTCCAGGATTTGATGGAGTTGTCAAGGTATTGGCACACATACACCAAACTGCATGTATGCAAGGAGAACATATGCACCAGAAGAATGGTATATGGGAATGAGTGGGGCAGAGGGTGGCAGTGGTGCTTTGTGGGACATTCTTCTCCAATCAGAGTTTTTAAATCAGCATTATTGTTTATGAAAACTATAATGAGCAATACTAAAACTATGCCCAATCGTGTCCCTAACAGTACAAAATAATATTTTTTTCATTCAACCCATACATGATCCACTTTTTTTTACCGGAAACAACGCAATTACAAAAAGACAGTCGTCACATGCAGATGACTTGGGTTTTAAATTTTATGATTGTGTGGTATGGGAAAATTAGCACTGAGATCCATCAGTCTCCAGACAAAGAGATCATACTGAGAATCTGGACAGAAATCAAAGGAGAGTAACTCAGGTAATCATCGTTAAAATGTTACTGCAGTGGCTTAATTAACCAATTCCATTCCTGTTAAAGACACTGGTTTTTGGTGTCTTCTTTGCCTCAGTCTGGTCCACCAAACCATATTGGGCTCATGACTGTCTCCTGAGGGCTGGAGGGTGGAAAACTACCACTGAATCTTTGGTTGTTATGAACAGCATTTCTATTGGATGTTTTTACAAGAGAAAAGACTTTAAGGGTTAGGACTAACTGGTTGCGTTGGAAAATGCCCATCTGGTTAACTTTACTACCTCTGATTTTAAAAAAGCAGCACAAAGCATCCTCATTAAGACAGTCACAAGCATCTGGGACTGTCTCCTGTGTAGTGGCAAGACAGTCTCAAACTACACAAGTTACTGCGTTTCCCGACAAATATATTATCCAGGTCTAACTGTTGTGTTAATCGAGGTCGAGTGTTCTATTTCACTCATAACCTAATCAAACAACATTACATAATTAAAGTTTTATCAAGACACATAACTGCTCCATAGTTGAAATCATGAAGACAAGTCTTACGGGCAATAGGTTTAGAAATCGTGCCAGCCAAAGTGCAAGTCACCTCAGCTCATCATAGTTACTAAGACATGTTCATAGTTGCAGTGCATACAACTAGATCTGCAAGTATTGTTCTGATCATAACCCTAACCTATAACTCCTTTCTGTGTCAGACTGTTGAGGAAGCTGTGAACATTGCGCAGGACATTGGTAAGTCATCACTTCTCTACACACTGAGAGTGTACATTATGTGGTACTGCTTGATTGATCTTCCATCCATTTGACCCTGTATCACATACTGTCAAGAGTTTGGTTGCTGTTCCCTTAGCTCTTTTCACCCCAATTTGGTTGCAATTAAGGTTCAAGCAGAATTCTAATTGGATCTTTGAGTACTCTCTTTGGCAAAATTGGTCTGACCAATTTTGTTGGTTTTCTTGCATGGGTTTATCTTTGCACGGCGCTCCTCATAATTTCAAAATGGCTTGAGGTTAGCACTTTTGGAGGGACATTCCAAATCTTAATTTTAGCTTGATTCAGCCATCCAAAAACCAATTTGATATTCTTTTCCCATTGAAACACCCACGTACATCCAAGATTTAACTTCCTAGCTGATGTTTGGTGTCTGGAAGAATGCTGACATAGTCTTCCTTCTTAATAACTCCATCCACTTTATGCAGTGCACAAGCTGCTGCACAGTTGCACCAGTTGCAGCAGAACAGCCCTAGAGCATGACATTGACACCATGGTTCTCTGTTGGTCCTTTGCTTTCAGGGTTTATACTTCACCTTTTTTCCTCTTAACATACATCTTGTTATTGTTACCAGATAACCCTGTCTTTGTTTCTGCTGACCACCAAACTCTCCTATAGAATTCTTTTTTTTAGTTCCAGATTGGTGTTGCATAATTTTTTTTGGGTTGTCCATACATCCGTCTGTCCCATTCTTTTGAATATCTCAGGAATGCCTCAAAGGAACTTCTCCAAATTTAGCACAAATATTCACTTGAACTCAAGGATGAACTGAATAGATTTTATTGGTAAAAGGTTAACGTCACTGTGACCCCCACAAACCCCTTTTTCCCATTACTCACAAATTCATGCGATAATAATGTCAGAATTTCACAAAAATCTATAATATGATAAAATTATGAAGTCAGGTCAAAGGTTACATTGGCCATGACATTGTAATGTACTACAAAAACACTTATGGCTATAATTCAATGCTAGAACTCAGGAGCAGAAACAGTGATTATGACCATATTCCCATTTCATGGAAATTTGGTAAATATGGATACACTAACCATGGGTGCCCACCTTGAAACTGTGGTGATTGAATAGACCTTGGTGCTGCCGGGTTGAAATGTCTTCACTGCATACAGTATATTATGAGCCTGCACAGTTATGAATGTAAACTGCAACTTGACTTGTTAACAAACATACCAGTCATGAGGCAGAAATTCTAGTTTGTCCATGTGATCATGAACGAACTTGAGGCAAGCTTGAAGGTGCTTACCTGAAGACAGCAACATCTGTGTTTCAGCATCTTCTTAATAATGCTAGACTTGTTTTTTGGAGAAATTTTGGTCTACATCTGACCAACCTGACCAATGGTTGCTTAGCAGCTGAAGATAGTACAGGTTTTCTTCCAGACAGTGGCAGACTACTGTTCCCAGTGCTTGTAGTTTTAAAATAACTGTTTGCACTGGAGATGTTGGGACCTGAAGTTGTTTTGGATTGGCCCAAGGTGACATACTTGACTTGTGACAGTCTGTCATGTGCTCTCTCAGGTCAGAACTGAGCTCTTTGGACTTTCCCATTGTGATGCTTGTGGTTCATTTTAATGTCTCAGTTCAACATGCCCTGGCACAGAGACATTTCCAACTGTATGAAACCATAATTAGAAAGTTAAAAGGCAATCTCATACAGTTAGATAAGAATTAAGAGCCTTCTGTTGCCAGAGATTGATAATAAACAGCACAGTAAGTTGCTCAGTAAGTTGTATTTTTGACATATCAGATTTCTCCATATTTTCACAAGACCTACAAAAAATGTAAAAACCAAACTTAGTTGTTTTTGTACTTCTTTGTCACGACAAGAAAAAACAAAAAACATATTCCAAGGTTTCCTTCTCAGGAAAAGAACAGTATTAGAAATCAACTGTTAAAAAAAAACCAAAAGGTTTTGCCATTATATACTCGTCCCTTACAACTGTATGTTACGTTTTGATGACAACCGTTTCTGTTTACACAGCTCTGTTTGCAGGTAGTGTAGCTCTCTCACCCTTGAGTATGCTACAGTCTTGTATATATTTTAGTAGACTGTTAAAGTAGCCTCCTCATCCTCCAGAAATGAGATAAGTCTCAGGGCACAGTATAGCCCTGAGATAAATCTCATTTCTGGAGGTACCTGTGGTCAGATTTGGGTGGTTAAATCAAGGTGGAAATTAATTTTTACGAAAGTATCTTTATAGTTGTGGTGATGCCTTATCTTTGTGTTGTTGCTAGGCTACCCAGTGATGATCAAAGCATCTGCGGGAGGAGGAGGGAAAGGAATGAGGATTGCTTGGAATGATGAAGAGACAAGGTATTGTATTATTGTTTCTGTCACACCTTCAATGTACGATTAGGTGTGTAAGTATTTGGACAGTGACACAATTTTAGTAATTTTGACTCTGTACACCACCATGAAATGTATTTGAAACAAATGTATCAAGAGGTGACTGAAGTGTAGACTTTTAGCTTTAAATTCAAGGAGTTTCACTAAAATGATTAACTTTTTAGGAAATATTTCCTTAACGGGGCTCAAATGTAATTGGACAATTGACTGTCAATTTCGTAGCCTGGTGTGGCCCGTTCTCCCATTTCATGAAAAATTAAGCAGATAAAACTTCTGGAGTGTGTGTGCGTGTGTGTGTGTGTGTGTGTGCATGTGTGTGCATGCGTGTGTGCACGCGTGTGCGTATATGTGTATGTGTGTGTGTATATATGTGTGTGATTATTTATTTATTTATTTATATATATATATATATATAAGTGTGTGTGTGTGTGTATGTATATATATATGTATATTACAGAATTTAGATTGATGTGCAATTTTATCAATGTAAAACAAAATCTTCAACAAAAAGTGAATCGACTGAGTATATTTTGAGGCCACTGTACATCTATTACAGGTACTAAAACTGATGATGTTACAACTAGTAATCCCTAATCTTTTGTAAGCTTTTATCTCAAACATTACAAATACTATTTAAAGTTCATTAGACTTCACTGTAAACTACACTGTTTTCTTCTTCCAAAACTTCAGCTATATTTATTTCTAATTGTGGGTTTTAGAGATTGCCTTTCTATTTTACCTTTTAATAGTAGTCCTGCTACAAATCATGATTTGCAATATTTATAACCATTGCACATTTTGTGTGTGTGTGTTGCCGGCCTGTGCTTTTGCGTGTGCTTTTGCGTGTGCATGTGTGCACTGTTACAGGGAAGGTTTCCGGTTTTCATCCCAGGAGGCACAATCAAGCTTTGGAGATGACAGGCTGCTCATTGAGAAGTATATAGACAACCCCAGACACATAGAGATTCAGGTATAAGATACATGAACACAGGGATCAGTCATATCATGTCCACAATTTGCGCACTAATAATGTTCATTGATTTATTTATATTTATGTGTGTGTGTGTGTGTGTTTATGTTTGTATGTATGTATGCATATGTATTTATGTATAACAACATAAATGAGCAATTCCTCTCCTTTTCCAGAAAGAACTAGAGAATATTGTGTGCTTGTTTCAGGTGCTGGCTGATAAACATGGTAATGCTCTGTGGCTGAATGAGAGGGAGTGCTCTATCCAGAGGCGGAACCAGAAGGTGGTGGAAGAAGCTCCTAGGTTAGTGAGAAACACTGTCTGCTCTCAGCAGTTTATGATCTAAATCAACATTGACCAATGTTATCAACTTGAGGGTCTGAAATTTGTAGTAATAACTGAAATTACAGCAGCATGAAAACAGTTATTAAATTGTAATATTTGCTAAATTGGACCCTCTACTCAGTGTCATTGTTAATGTTTGGGAAGATGATTTTATCAACATAAATTTCTATACCCTTACCATGCTTTTGTTTTTCAATATGACAATTGAAAATAGTAGATTAGATAATGATAATAGATAGATAGTGAGGTAGATAACAAATAAAGCTATACATTTACCTGCATCAAAGTTTGTCATTTTTCCATCAGTCCATGTGTGTGTCACAAAACTGTAAGCTAATAGCTACAAAGAGCACATTAGCTGAAAGCAAAGCCAACTCACAGCAGAAATCTGTTAGTGCTTTACTGGTATCTGTTTACTTGCATAAGCGTTCATATTTTTTTACATTGCCAATATATGGCTGAGTCATTAGAACTTATTTATAAAAATGTGTGCTGGTGGTTTGCAATGCCTAATTGGATTAATTCTTTCTTTTATAGTATGTAGATTTATCAGTGAGTGAGCATCATGTAGACAATAGGAAATGCCCAGAAATTAACCAACTCAGATGTCTCACCAACATTAATCAGTATATGATGATTGGTTTTGAAAAAAAATGTATTCATCATTTTATTTTTAATTATGAAACTGAATTGTGTATTTGAGTATTTTTTTTCACTAGTGTTGCCATTTTGTAAAGAATAACTCCTCTAAATTTCCACTCACTGAGCACTTTATTATGAACATCATACTAATGCTTGGCAGGGCCTTCCTTTGGTTCATGTTGACATGATAATGTCACATCATTTCTGCAGATTTATCAGCTGCACATTTGTGCTGCCAGTCTCCTGTTCTACCACATCACAGTGGTGATACAGACCCGGTGACTGGGGAGGCCTCAGAAGTTCACTGAACTCATTGTCATGTTCATTAAACCAGTGTGAGACGACTTCTGCTTTGTGACATGGAGCATTATTCTACTGGAAGTAGCCATTACAAGATGTTTATTTGTGGCCATGAAGTGATGCACATAGTCAGCAACAACACTCAGAGAAGCTGTTGCATTCACACCATGATTTATTGGTATAAAGAGCTCAACAAAACTCTCTACACCATTACATCAAACCAGATACAAGGCAGGTTGGCTCCATGAAATTATTCTGTTCATGTCAGATTCTGATCCAACCATCTGCTGCCTCAATAGAAATCCAGACTCTTCACCCTATGCTCCACTTTCCGGTCTTAAACATTCCAGTTTTGTTGAGCCTGTGTCCACCTCAGCCTCAGATTTCTGTTCTTGGCTGACAGGATTGGAACCTGACTTGGTCCTTGCTGTTGTAGTCCATCTGCTTCATGGTTCAATACGTTGTGCATCTGAGAAGCTTTTTTCTGCACCACAGTTATAAAGATAGACTTCGGTAATGCAGATAACCAATCCGTCAGCTCCAACCAGTCTGGCCATTCTCCGACCTCTCTCATCAACAAGGTCTTTCCATCCACAGAACTGTTGCTCACTGGAAGTTCTTTGTTTCTGGCACCATTCTGAATAAACTCTAGAGATCTCTCTAGAGATTGTTGAGAAACTCTAGAGACCAGCCTGTCTGGTGCCAACAATCATGACTGTCAAAGTAACTGAGATCAGATTTTTTTTCTCCCATTCTGATGTTTGATGTTAACATTAACTGAAGCTCCTGACCTGTGTCTGCACGAGTTTATATATATTGCACTGCTGCCACATGATTGGCTGATTGCATGAATAAGCAGTTGTACAGGTGTGTCTAAAAAAGTGCTCAGTGATTGTATCCTATATATCTTAGCAGCCTGGTCACCTGTACGATAATCAGCACTAAAGAGATATGGGGCTTATTACAGTTGGGCATGTGGTTTGTTAAATCTAAAGCTGTGGATATAATTTCTATCAGACTCCATTTGCACCACTGAGGTGAGTGAGTCTGTTATGTTGTGTCCTTTTCTAGCACTTTCCTGGACCCAGTGACAAGGCGGGCAATGGGTGAGCAGGCAGTGCAGCTGGCCAAGGCAGTTCAGTACTCCTCTGCTGGCACTGTGGAGTTCCTGGTGGATTCTAAAAAGAACTTCTACTTCCTGGAGATGAACACACGACTACAGGTCGGTATAGGGTTGTAAATGTGGCTGTGTCTGTCTATGTGCATAGACACAGCTCTGACAATTTTGGTTTACATTGTGTTTTAAATTGCTTATGTCTTTTGCCTTTGTTACTTCGAAACATCCACTTAGGAACAAGTGGATGACTTGGACCCTCTTCATGTGTGTCAAGTGTACAATGAAAAAATCCACAAAAAAGAAATAAAAACAAACAACAAAAGAGGTCAAGAAATCAGTGAAATATATAGGATGCATCAAAACACTAAGGAAACAGTACAGTACTTCCCATTGCTAGGGAGAACAGCAGGGTAACAGCTGTCTGCAGTGAAGTATGTCTTAGACTAAATACAAATTAAACAGCAGGTTATTTAATACTAATGAAGACCCTAAGATGCAACTGAAATACCAGGAAAAGGCCAGCTCATTGAGTTTCTCACTCAGCAAGAACACTACTAGTTTGCTCACAGAAACCTGTATCCTTCGTTTAACCTTTGACCCCAGGTGGAACATCCAATTACGGAGTGTATAACTGGCCTGGACCTGGTGGAGCAGATGATAAGGGTTGCCAAGGGTTACCAACTGCAGCACAAACAGGAAGATATCCCAATAAATGGCTGGGCAATTGAGAGTCGCGTCTACGCTGAGGTAGGGGGGTGTGTGTGTGTCCGTGTGTGTCCGTGTGTGTGCACGTGTTTGTTGCTCATTGTATATGAGGGCATGCCTAACAGAAATTCTGTATGGCTTTGTTTGTAAAACTGCAAAACATATACCAATGTGTTAAATGAAGATATTACATTTTAAGAACTCACTCTGAAGGTAAGGACTTTATGGAAGGACATGGATCAGATTTTCTCTTAGTACAAACAAAGAGTAAGCGATAAGCAGCAAAGAAAAAACAGCAGCTTAAAAGGGACTTACCAAAGAATTTGCTGGTGATCTAGTCAGCCCATGGAAGTGTTCACTGCAATGCTCGTGGAAAGTCTAGATAAAGCTAAGTACATGAAATTATCGATTACCGGTTACCTTTTTAAGCTTTTGCTATTACAAACATTGTAAGCTAGAAGGACATGATATCCAGCAGGCTATTTAGATGTACTCATATTTTCCTAGGTTGTTACCACCATTTTGAAGAACAAAGTTGGATGATATGAAATATTATAATATGTATTAAAGATAAAGACAAACGCTAATCAGATAATTGATTAGTGGAGGTAGGGGTTTTCTTCCCACAACTCCTCCTGACTGTATTGCATGGAGTTGTTTGGCTCTGCCTTTCCAAACTTGTAAGAACACAGAAGTCTTCTTTCCTCAATTGCCACATGTTGCTGCTCTGATTAATCAAGTAACCAACAATGATTCTGATTTATCATTGTCACCTGCGAGATGGTGCAAGAAACAAAATGTATAAAGTGTATTCTATTCAACAGTGTAGTTTGCAGTGACAGTGAATTAGAAGAAAATGAAAGCTTTTCATTTTTAGTATTTCAGTTTTAAACATCTAAATGTTGATGTAACATTCTTCTTATGCTATTGTTGTGATTGAATCCTGATGTTTCAGTGTTTTTCCATTTGTCCATCTGTTTCTGTTATTTATTCTATTAGGATCCTTACAAGTCTTTTGGTCTTCCCTCCATTGGACGGTTGTCTCAATATCAAGAGCCACTCAACCTCAACAAGGTAAGTGTGAGTGAGAGAAGTAGAGGCATAAGTCTTAAAGCTTCGTTAGGCAAGACGTTTTTGTAACATACAACCACATCATCAGTCTGCACAACAAATTGGAACTGCAGGAGAGAAGAGCATTAAATCCTGTAGGTCGGATTGTTGCCTAAATTTTTTATTCTTTTTTTCAAATTCTGTTCTCCTCACACACAATCCATTTAATGTCGTCCTCACTCTGTCAGGTCCGTGTAGACAGTGGCATCCAGGAGGGCAGTGACATCAGCATCTACTATGATCCCATGATCTCTAAGGTCAGTGATGTATTAAGTAGTTTTTTAAATGGGATGTTGCATATTTTTAGAAACAAATAGTCACAACAAGAAAGTAGATTTCTAAAGTCCACTATTCCAATAGGGTTTATAGTTCCACAATAATTTCCTTTGGAATCTTTTTCTAGTTGGTTACCTATGGAGCTACACGGGCTGAAGCCCTTGCCAAGATGGAGGATGCTCTGGATAACTATGTTATCAGAGGTACACCAACAGATTTTCACAGTGAATGTTAGCTAAGACGTCGCCATTTTTAAAATAGATGTAATTTTTTTTCTTTTTTTTAATGAAGTTTGTATATCTTCTCCCAAGGTGTGACCCACAACATTCCCCTCCTACGGGAAATTATTACCCACCCTCGCTTTATCTCTGGTGATATCAGCACCAACTTCTTGCCGGAGGTTTATCCAGATGGCTTCAAGGGTCACCAGCTTGAAGTGGACAGACGCAGGGAGCTTCTGGCCTCAGCAGCAGCACTCTACATCACTGCCCAGCTCCGTTCACAGAAGGTCCTGGGCAACGTGAGGTGAGAATTCAGGCCAGCTTGATTTCGTGGGGGCCACAGGGGTCCGGTTGGCTCCAAACAGTCTCTACGGTCATTTAATCATTTTCTGAAAAATGCAGTGCTTTCATTGAGCCTCAAAAC
Source organism: Istiophorus platypterus (assembly GCA_016859345.1). Taxonomy (NCBI): domain Eukaryota; kingdom Metazoa; phylum Chordata; class Actinopteri; order Istiophoriformes; family Istiophoridae; genus Istiophorus; species Istiophorus platypterus. The sequence continues at coordinate 23,544,433 of CM029124.1, forward strand.
AGAGATTCAAGATTTTTTATGATTTTTGACATAGTTGAAACTAGAATGAAGTTAAAGGGCAACCATCTGAACATATTTGGTTGGCCAGTCCATTTGGTGGTGGTTAAGCTCTTCTAAGTTGATTTTTCCAAATACAAATAAACACTAAATAAGAGGAAGAAGCAGAGCATTTAGGCAGAACATATCATGTTTCTATTTCCCAAAACAACCATTCAACTTAAACTTGCATCTTTTAAACATCAAAATACTAAATAATATAAGTAAAATAATAAAATAAATAAAATAAGACTTTGGCTGAGGTTTCTGACACTAAGTCTGCTATGTATCCTCTTGTTGTCACCTCAGAAAACACATGATCTTTCTAGTGAACAGACACAATGTGCACTGTGCACGTCTTCCCCCCTCCCTCTACTGAAATTTCTACTGACATTTCATCTCCTTCATCTCCTTCACCATGTGCACGGCTTGTCAGGTACAAGTGGTTCCATTAGGCCCTTCATAAACAAACATAATATTATGTGAATCAAGTTTTCCTATTGATTGTAATTACACAATTTGGATTTAGTGCTGTGGCCTCATCAGCACAGGATGCTGATGTAGAATACTTCTTAATTTTCCAGAAGATGTCATAATTACAAGTGGTGGTAAATCTCATTTGTGTAAATGAGTTTAAGCTCCTACACCAGACTGCACTGGTAAAACCAGAAATCAACTGAACTCTAGTGTGTGGTACTGTTGTAGCGCTCTGTACCTATCTTTATTTTCAGGGGCAATTGTTTGTGTAGCTCCCCCTTTTTTAAAAAATTAAACATACTCTGGGCACAAGGTGCAGAAACAACTTGATTTAAATGAGAGATGACCTAAGTATTTTAAAATATAGATGCAGGACCTAACAAGGGTAAGGAAAGCTTTGGGCTTCCTGAAACTATTTGAGACTTTTATCTTTCTTTTTTTGTAAGGCACTGTGGTTGGGGTTTGATAGCATTTTATCCAATTGGAATCAAGTATTGAATCAGTTTTCAGTTGTTCAGCTGGATGTTACTCCAGAAGAGGATGCTCTGGTGCTGTGGCCCCTATTGATGTAAAATGAGCTGTGTGTGTTGCAGGGTGTCTTCCAACCCTGTGGAATGTAGCCACTGGGAGCTGTGTGTGGAATTGGGGGAAGGACACCATTCTATGGATGTTACCAAGTCAGGAAATGTTTATACTGTGAGTATTTAATGTGCTTCCATGAACAAATTAAACTGTCAATACCTACGCTTGATAACAGAGTCACCCTGAATCATTAGGCCCTGCTCTCCTGGAAAGGTACGAAAAGAAACATTAAAGCCGTGATGCCAGTTGATGTATGCGATAGTTACCTAAAGCCCGGACTCACATTTCAGAAGATAAAAAAAAAAATAAAAATAAGTGAGTAGGCAATAATGTTACTATCGTCGCTGTGTAGACTTTCAACAGGATGTCAGCGTCTTTAGATAGGGATTTTTAGCCACTGCAGCCATCAGAACTCATAAGAGCAAAATAATCTGTGTTTGTAGGTAGATGTGGATGGAGGAAAGGTGGAAGTCAGTGGAGAGTGGAACCTTGCTTCCCCACTGCTTCCACTCACCATCAATGGCACACACAGGACGCTACAGGTAATATGCACACAAACACAGGTTCACTTTGTTAATTTGTATAATATCTTTGTTTACCTCCCACTAGGCTCTCAAAGCTTGGTTGTAAAGACTACTGATGTATTTCAGATTCTATTTTGTCTTTCATTTTAGTGTCTGTCCAGAGATGCTTCAGGAAAGATTGTCCTGCAGTACCTGGGCACATCGGTATGGTTGCATATCCACAAAACTTTGTAGCAACGTAATCACATACGCATCTCCACACGGGTTACCTGGTCTAGTCCTCATGATGTCTAAGCAGGCTGTTGTATAGCCTGATATCATCGGATCATTGAAGTCCAACCGTGTTCTACAGTGATTCTCAAGCCTCAAGCAAACGTCACTTCTTTCTTACTCCCAAGATTTTTATTTTCATTTTCAGACTTCTAGTCTTCAGAATTCACACAACTCCCTCTGATGACATAAAAGACTTTGTACAGCTTTTTTCACATATGCACTAGTACTTTCCAAGATCTGTAAACAGACTTTACTGTGTAAAAGTCATGACTATGATCTTTATTTTAAGATATCCTCTCAGCCATAGTGAAGTACAAAACACTTCTGCCCTGTGTTTCTAATACTATGTATTTTTATGTAGTTTCAGGTTCATGTTCGATCAAAGTTGGCTGCAAAGTTGAACTCCTACATGCCAGAGAAAGTTCCAGAAGACACAAGCAGCATCCTGCGTTCACCTATGCCAGGCACAATGGTGGCTGTGTCTGTCAAGCCTGGAGATACGGTAACACATCCCAATATGTAGAGATTTACAACATATGGTGTGAAAGAGTTTGGGCACCCCCGATCAACATTTCCTCCCCTGCTAATAGTTAAGTAGAAGATGAACTGATCTCCAAAAGGCACTAATTGAAGGTCAAACATTGTTTTCAAAATTTTAAGCAGGATTAGTATATAATTTTGTTTTGTACAAGTTTAGAGTGAATAAAAAAGGAAAGGTGCACCATACAAAAGTTCGGGTCCTGCAAGAGGTTTGACCTTTCAGATAGTTTTACCAAGATCTCAGACCTTAATTAGCTTGTATGGGCCGTGACTTGTTCACTGTCACCATTAGGAAAGGTCAAATGGTGCAAGTTTCAAAGCTTTATAAATACTCTGACTCCTCAAACCTTGTCCAAACAGTCAGCAGCTGTGGGCTACTCTAAGCAGCTGCCTAGCTCTCTGAAAATAATTATAAAACAATAAAATAAAATAATTGATGCTAACAAAGCAGGAGGATGCTATAAGAAGATAGCAAAGCATCTTTCAGGTAGCCATTTCTTCAGTTCATAATGTGAAGAAATGTAAAGAAATGGCAGTTAACAGGAACAGTGGAGGTCAAGTTGATATCTGAAAGACCAAGAAAACTCTGAGACAACTTCTTATAGGATCACTAGGAAGGCAAATCAATACCCCTACATGACTGGAAAAGACCTTCAGGAAGATTTATCAGACTCATGAGTGGTGGTGCACTGTTCTACTGGGCAGTGACACCTGAACAAATTAGTCCTCGTGGTAGAGTCATGAGAGGAAAACTGCCCTTTGTCCTCACAACAAAATTTAGCATCAGAAGTTTGCAAAAGAAAATCTAAAAAAGCCTGATGCATTTTGGAAACAAATCCTGTGGACTGATGAAGTCAAAATAGAGCTTTTTGGCTGCAATGAGCAAAGGTATGTTTGGAGGGAAAAAAAGGTGAGGGAATGAACACCTCCAACTTTTAGGCACGGGGCTGGATGGATAATGGAATATTAACAGGTAGACGGGAGAATGGAAATTCTGGGAACAAACATCACAGCATCTGTAGGAAAAGCTGAGGATGAAAAGAGGAGGCTTCTACAACTGGATAATGATCCTAAACACACCTCAAAATCAACAATGGACTATCCCAATGTGTAAGCTGAAGTTTTTCCCTTGGTCCTCAAAGACCCACAACCTAAACATGATTAAAAATCTGTGGATAGACCTAGAAAGAGCAGTGCAGGCAAGACGGCAGTAGAACCTCACAGAACTTTTCAAGGAAGACTGGGTGAGAATCAACCAAACAAAGAATTTAATGGCTCTTAGCTGCTATAAAAGCTTTTACAAGCTGTGATACGTGGCCGAAATGTGGATTAGTTGATGCTACAACAAACAATGATATGTAAGACAATAGTGGGCTTTTTGTGTCAACAATTTGGTCTGGTCCCTTTTCTAATTGAACATGACAGTGCCTCCATGCACAAAGCCAGGTCAATATAGAAACGCTTTTCTCAGTAGACTGTGGAAGAACTCGACTGACCTACAAGGAGCTCTGACCTCAACCCTGTCAAAAACATTTGGAATGAACTGAAATGCTGACTTCTCTTCTCCTGCTCCCTCCCCTTTTTCACTTAGTTTTTCCTGTGCAGAGAGACTAGCTGCAAATATTATAGGGTGAACTCTAACGCTACTAAGCCATTGTTCTTACACCCTCTGCTTGTATGTATGTTTTTGTGGTTGTAGGTTGCAGAAGGTCAAGAGATCTGTGTGATTGAAGCCATGAAGATGCAGAACAGTTTGACTGCTGCCAAGCAAGCAAAGGTAACAATATGACAGTGACTCTAATGTTACCATCATTAACTAATGGCACATAGGTCATACATTTTAAGGGTGGTGTTGCTAAATCAGCAGATGAGACCAGTTCATCCGTAAAAATAAATATAAAAAAGCAGCACACAGTCAAAATATTTAGTGCAGCTTTAATAATCAATGTTAGTTAGATTAAACACATTAAACTGAATTGAAAATATTTTTTGTATTCTTTCATCTTGTGGCATTTATGATGTCTGAACACAGACTGGCTAGGGGCCTTTAACATGTTCAACTGTGTATGTCTGTGTGTTGCGTGTGTGTCTTGCTGCCTTCTAGGTTAAGAGCGTTCACTGTAAACCAGGGGAGACGGTGGGAGAAGGAGACCTTCTGGTAGAGCTCGAATGAAACAGAATTTTTGACGTTTTGAAGTGTGATATCAGCACCGAGATGAGCCTTACTCCCTTCTGAGTCCTTCAGCAGGAAGATTCACATTGGCAAACAGACTGAACAAGAACAGATGTTTGACTTATTTTGCCTGTGGTCAGTCTCCACAGTGGCCCCTAAAAGAGTTTGGTTTCCCTGACGGTGACTCAAAGCTAAGCTGTATCAGCTGTGCTAAACTGTCTTCTCAACATGTCAGACACCTCCATGTTACTCCCCTTGTTAACCCTTCTGTTCTGCTACTCTTTTCTCTGTTTTTGTAGACTCGATTATTAGTTATTGTTAGAGAATTAGCTCACCCACATAACAAAACAATTATTTTCTCATTTTACCTCCATGCTGTGTTGCCTTGCAGACAGTTTTGGTTTATGTGCCAAGGTTTTGTGATACCTGAATAGTTAAAGGCTGCTGCCACTCCAAAACAATGGAAGGACATAGACTTTGGGTTTATAAACTGCTGCAGAGTTTTTCAGATAAATTTTTTAAAATTCAAGAAAAGAATATTCACTTCTGTTGTACTGTAGTGGAGCAAAGCCTCCTTTGAGAAAACCAAAACAATTTGTGTAGCTTGATGCCACTCGAGGTAAGCAGGAAAAATGTATGTTGTAGTTTGATTTCACTGGAACTAAAAGACACTACATACATGGAATAAAGTCCTCCTTTTCACCGAACTGCTGTCTGGCCACATAAAGAACAGTTAAAATACAAAAAGATATGGTGCACTATGACAGAACTTAATGTATGGTGTCCATTTGGATGAATATTGGTTTGCCTCTTAACACTTTGGCATGATGGAACTTGGACACACAAGTGAGCAGTAATTGGTGTCAAATTTAATGAAACTCTTGAGTGTAGAGTATGAGTCAAGAAACGTAACCGTGAGAACGTCTGGGGGGAATTTTCCTTCCATGGGTTTGCTCTACTTCAGAGGATGTCTCACATCAAAAACCATCATGGGCACGCAGACAAACAGATGAGGTGGCTAACATTGACGTAATTTGCCGAGTGACTGTCGGGTTAAAATGTAGCCTTGTAACCTTTATCTCACTGCACTGTTAAGTATTCTAAATGTACAGGGAATGATCCCCTGTGGTCAGGCTTTGTGGATGCTGCTTTCAGACACACCAACTTCCCCAGGTTCGCCCCATGGTTTGCCTATAAAACACCAATGTTGTTGGAATGACTGCAACATTCAGATGATATAACCTCAAAAGTCTGTGGACTCTGTCATGGACAGCGCTCCAGCCTAATGGTTCTATGAAGACCAGGTAGTGATAAACCACTGGTCCGCACTCCCCTTTGCCATCTTGGCCTAATTCCTCCACCAATGAAGGGCTCTGTGAACCATCACCATGGTCTGCGGTGCCCTTGTGGATAGTTGTGGACAACTATCATGTATAGGAAGGAACGAGGGACTACCCAAGGCAAACACAGGGCCCCATTGACCTGAGAATGACTTTGAGGCCAAAACAATCTGGGGATTGTTTTGTTTGCTCTGTTGTGCATTGTGCAACATGGCACTGCTTCTCTCTTCATGTCACCTCTCACTCAGAAAGATAATCTTCATCAGTGTTCACAGTCTTTCACAAATCAACAGAATTAAAAAGCTTTAAGCTGACGTGTCCTCTAGAAAACCTAAAAACAAAACTGTCAAAAGTGAGATGCTGGTGATTTGAGCCCTACGTGATGAACACAAATGACAATTGCTATCTTAGATGCAATTAATGCTTGACAGCTGCTCAAAGAGATGACCGGTCTTCATCAAGATGGTCAGGATAATCAGAGCTGATACCAAACCTGCCATCTGTGACAGGAGTTTAAACACAATACAATTTAAAAAATAAATAAAGGGGAAATAAAAATGGACAAATAGAAGGAAAAAGACAAAAGAGTAATATAACGGACTCCTATGTTCCACGTCTTCACCCACATGCTGATAGGAAAGAGCATCTGGTTTATTATTATTGGATCTTAGTGAGTAAGACTTAAATGAGATGTACTGACAACAGAGCCCATCATGCCTGTCTTGCTGAAGGCATAGTCAGCTTCAGGGCATCAGGCATAAGGAAGTGAGAGATTCATTTGGTGAGGGGTTCTACCACTCCTCTAAAATCTTTTAAATTGTCAGTAGAAATGGGCAAAACCCAGAAATCTTTGCAACTGTTTCCTGGAGGTAGGTTGTAAATCATAAAGTAACTCTACTTAAATTGCGCTTTTCTAGTCTTCTTGACCACTCAAAGAACTTTACACTACTGCTTCATTCACCCATTCACACACATTCATATACTGCTCTTCTCTACATGCACTTTCAACATGTTCATACATTCATACACCGATGAAACATCAGGGGCAATTTGGGGTTTAGTATCTTGCCCAAGAACATTTCGACCTCCAGACTAGAGTAGCTGGGGATTGAACTGCTAACCTTGTTTTGGATGACCGACTCTATCTCCTAATCCAAAGCTGGTTGTTGCCACTCAGACAATGCCCTCACCTGCTCCAGATCCATCCTCACCTGCCCACTCTCTCATCTCAATGACATATCCCTGGAAGCTCACCTTGCTGGAATGAAATACTAATACAGCTTTGACAAACAATCTCTGAGCTACCTGGAAGAGGTTTCTGGAGAAGATGAGGATGTCATTGAGGTAGACAACAACAAAAATGGTGAAGAATATCCTGCAGAAGATCATTTACCAGCTCTTGGAAAGTGTTAAATAATGTGTATTTAACAAAAAAGGTGTATTTATACTGTATATTTGTGGTGCATGTGTATTTGTGCTGTGAAAAACTTTCCAAATGCTTCTGATTCTGTATATCCCCAAATCTAAAGTCTGGCATTACTGCATGGTATTTTTGTGCCCGTGGGGGCTTGATCAAACTATAATTCCCAATTTTCAAAACTCCTCGATCTTGAATTTTCGTCTTAAATTGAGCAATTCAGTCAGTTCTTCAGTCATTTAAACAGAAAAGACTCAGACAAAGGTTTAATCTAGGCAAATTTATGACAAAGACAATGCTGACATTCTAATCTAAAAAGAGAACCAACTAAGAAAATAATTTGTGTTTTTGTCTCCAGGAATATACAGTATGAAAGGCTTTGTAATTACATATAAAGATTATAGTAATATGGCTATATAACTATTATATTAAGCTGGCTTTAATTGAAGATCTGAGATCATTTGTACTTTTTTCATGTCTTTCAGCAAAACATTTAACAGGATGTATTTCAAGTTAATAAGGCTAAAAACAAGAGAGCAGAGAAAAAAAGTCCAATTATTAGGCCAACCTGATTACTAACAGCAAAACCATGACGAATCATAGTTTAAAACACAATAATTTTAGAAAAATGTTCGAAACAATGTGGTAGAACAAGCCCATTCACTCACAACCATCGCATTCATTCAAATTCCTACTCCACAATTTATACATTTATTCAATTCAGTTCAGTTTTATTTGTATAGCGCCATATCATAGCATACGGTACCTCAGGGCACTTTTCATATAGAGCAGGTCTAGACCAGAGTCTTTACAGTTAATATTTACAGAGACCCAACATTTCCCCCATGAGCACATTAGAAAAATGAATTTACACAAAATGTTTAAAATGCCATAAAGCTGAAAAGGTGTTAACCTGCTTCACTCACAAGTCACTGATTGACTGACTGACAATTAGGCAGCTGGGAACAAGGGCAAACCAAAATAATGTGATAATCAATGAGCAGTCATCTGGCAAAACAAGCTCCTATGTGAGTTTGTCTCATGATAATCAGCTCTCACATAAGGTGAAGAAATGTATTTATTCCTGACTTGGTAAATAGGCAACCATGTCGACCGTTGATTGAGAGGATGATGAGTTGACCAGATGATGAGATTTCAGGCTGTTCATTCTCTTGACACATATCTCGTTACACACGTTTCGCAATACTGTGTTCTTTAATTTTTCAAAACTCCTCGATCTTGAATTTTCGTCTTAAATTGAGCAATTCAGTCAGTTCTTCAGTCATTTAAACAGAAAAGACTCAGACAAAGGTTTAATCTAGGCAAATTTATGACAAAGACAATGCTGACATTCTAATCTAAAAAGAGAACCAACTAAGAAAATAATTTGTGTTTTTGTCTCCAGGAATATACAGTATGAAAGGCTTTGTAATTACATATAAAGATTATAGTAATATGGCTATATAACTATTATATTAAGCTGGCTTTAATTGAAGATCTGAGATCATTTGTACTTTTTTCAAGTCTTTCAGCAAAACATTTAACAGGATGTATTTCAAGTTAATAAGGCTAAAAACAAGAGAGCAGAGAAAAAAAGTCCAATTATTAGGCCAACCTGATTACTAACAGCAAAACCATGACGAATCATAGTTTAAAACACAATAATTTTAGAAAAATGTTCGAAACAATGTGGTAGAACAAGCCCATTCACTCACAACCATCGCATTCATTCAAATTCCTACTCCACAATTTATACATTTATTCAATTCAGTTCAGTTTTATTTGTATAGCGCCATATCATAGCATACGGTACCTCAGGGCACTTTTCATATAGAGCAGGTCTAGACCAGAGTCTTTACAGTTAATATTTACAGAGACCCAACATTTCCCCCATGAGCACATTAGAAAAATGAATTTACACAAAATGTTTAAAATGCCATAAAGCTGAAAAGGTGTTAACCTGCTTCACTCACAAGTCACTGATTGACTGACTGACAATTAGGCGGCTGGGAACAAGGGCAAACCAAAATAATGTGATAATCAATGAGCAGTCATCTGGCAAAACAAGCTCCTATGTGAGTTTGTCTCATGATAATCAGCTCTCACATAAGGTGAAGAAATGTATTTATTCCTGACTTGGTAAATAGGCAACCATGTCGACCGTTGATTGAGAGGGATGATGAGTTGACCAGATGATGAGATTTCAGGCTGTTCATTCTCTTGACACATATCTCGTTACACACGTTTCGCAATACTGTGTTCTTTAATTTTTTCAAAACTCTTCACATAGTTATCACAACAGCAGACAATTTGGTCATAACTTTTCATTGCTTTAACACAAAATGCAATCAATTCAATCACCATCTTTCAAAAATAAAGGAATTTAAAATAAAACTACATTTCATTCATGGATGACCTCTATATAAGATCAGTACCTGGGCCCTGGACATAGGGGGCAAGCAAGGACATAAAGACATGAGGTGTGAACTTGTGGCCATATACTGAAGTATTCACTAACACTGCTGTATATCTGTGTCCATTATGTATACATAGTTTATATATAGAAATGGTAAATGGACTGCACCTATAATAGTTTTTATAGATCTACCACTTGAAGTACTCTACAACATGCCATATTCAGCCATTCACAAAGCGCTTTTCTATACACTGTCACACAATGATACACTGGGGACAATTTGGGGCTCAGTATCTTGCCCAAGGACACTTTGGCATGCGGACTGGAGGAGCCAGGGATTGAAGCACCAACCTTCCAGTTAATGCACGATTATCCCCACCTCCTGAGTCACGGTTGCCCATATACATTGTATTGCATTTCTGAGATGACTTTAGTTTAAGAAAATAGAGCCAAATGAAGCATGTTGCAGCATTTCTAATTTCTGAAACACATACTGTTAGGAAGAACAGTCCACGCAGTAAAGAAGTGCCTATCTCTTTGTTCTAATGGAATCTCAGTTTCTGATAAATAAATCCATATAAAAAAAATATACTTCAAAGACAATAGTGAAACCTACTGTAATGCTCTCTGCTGTTAGTTTTGTATTAGGGTCAGTGTGTTCTGAGTGACAAAGCTTTCTTGTTGGAAGACAAATGTTTTCAGTGATCTGGTACCAGAGTTAATCCTGAGATATGTAGTCTTTTGTTGTATTAGTGCATCTTGAAGGTGAGACTGACTGTTGTGCTGAGCTGCAAGTTGGTAAAGAAACCTGTGTGAAGAGTTTTAAAAAACTGAACTCGGGTATAGAGAAAAGTGGGTTACCAGTTCTAAAAAACTATGACAAATAACAGGGAAGTTCTGGGGTGAAATTAGTTGTCATGTGTTCTACATCATATTTCACACCGTTTTTTAGCAAGTTTTTTTTTTTGGTTTGTTTTTTTTAAATCAGTCATTTTAAAACGCTAAGCCAACATAATAATAATAACTTCACAGAATGTAAGCTTAATGGGTATCTAACTATTGCCTGGTAAAGAAATGCAGCTGCCATGAGTCTTGAGCTTGAGACTGACCTGAAACCTACAAAGACTGGAAAAAAACACAAACAGTGCCATACACACTAACTGTGTTACCAAGCATTGCATCATTTCTTGCTCATAGCTCATAGCAGACCAAACACACCATACAAATGAAACAGGCAGCAGAGAAGCTGCCCTCTGGAGCTATTTGGCTTTCCTGCAGTTAAACACAAGTTGATGATGGGAAAAAGGAGAGGGGTGTATACTGATAAGCTGATGCACCAAGATGGCCCTGGTCTGTGTTGCCCTTAATGGAACAGAGGCCTGCACCAAACTGGGACTGGACTTTGGCTTTCTGCTTGATCAAATTTACAATATTGTTACTGCAACAGATTTTCCATCTTGCCCTACATTATAGAAGCTGTCATACTGTAACTTGCATGCAGCCTTTGTGAAACCTGTCATTTCAAAGAACTGAAGGCTGGTTGTCTGAACCTGCACCCCTCCTCAAATGCTCAGCAGATGATTAATCAGTTAACCCCCCAGCACCTCTAAGGAATTAAAACTGTTCTAGTGTAATTTGGGGAAAACCAGGATTCACAAAGGAATAATTTACTGTGACCAAATTTAAACAAAATTTGGCTGCATTTCTCTGCTGCACTTGAAAGAGCTTTAAGACATATTGACCCATTTTGACATACTCAGTGGTGAAATGTGAAAACAGACATATTTTGGGACACAATGTGCAACTTGACACATCTAACAGATTATGCATTAACAAATCGTGAAAATATAATTTAAATTAGGAACATGGGTACATTTCACACTCTGCATCATTTTAAGAAAACTGGCCTGACAAAGTACCTGTTAGGAAGCAGACCATCACAGCTTTATTTGTCTGACTACATCTGCAAACAGAAAGTGAAGGGTTAAAAAAAAAACAAAAAAAACCCTAAAATGCATGACATGACAGCTGACTGAGTCGCTGGGAAGTCCAGCTATGAGCCACTGCCCTGTGGAGGAGGCAAGGTAGGAATCATCTTCCTGTGTCAGACACTTGGGAGAGTCTTGTACAAGTATGATTCATTTCATTCAGATTATATGTAGATAGATACTGTATGTAATTACTGTATATAATTACAAACCAATGTACACATGCTCACACAAAAACATTTTAGGCACACAAAGCAAAGAAAACCATCATCTGTCCGAGGCAAAAATCATCTCTGCTTGAAGAAATGAAATGAGGAAGTGAGTGTTCAGGTTGTAATGTTCAATTCAGTTTGACAGCGCTGAATGTTCCAAAGGTTGATGGAAGAAAGCAACATCCAGCCATATATAGTCTGTTGTGTATTTGGATCGTTCAGTCCACTTTTACCACACTGTAGATCTTGGTAACAAACCAGAAACAGGCAAAGAAGCCGATTGTACCTAAGGACAGAGAAAACACACCATTAATTAAAACTACATTAAAAAAAGGTTTTCTTAACCCATTGCACAAAATCAGCATAATACTGTACACTATATACACTGTACACTTCAATCTCATGACACTACAATAATTATTTAATATTTGCAGCTTTTCTTAGAAGCCAGCTGACTTTCCAAGGCCATTCTAACATGTTTCACTCTTTATTAACCTTGGGCTGTCAGTTAGGCCCGGGGCCAGATGGGTAAAACATAATTCTTTGAAATTAAGACTAGCCCTATTGAAACTGACATCTGGAGACTTAAAATTGCAATTTTGGCATTGTTTTTGCCTTTTCCAAGCATTGTACTTAAATGACTTCCTCCTAGAGAACTGATCAGATTGACTTCAAATCTGGTCATTGCAAACTTAGGACCTTCGCAATAGTAAATTGCAAAGCCTTTAATCTTTGGTTGAATGATGTGTCATTGCAGCATGGTGGATTTCAATTTCTCACCAAGAAACAGGAGGTTGTTGTTAAGGGGCTAGGGATGCTCAAAAACTCAAGCAAGCTGGCAACCCTGTCAGAAGTAGAGGAAATTGATATCTGATATGTATCTCAAAATTGGGTGTTGCAAAATGGCTTGATATTGCCCTCTACAAAATTTCAAAGAAGTAGAACTTGCAGTATATTCCAGCTACATGTACAGAATTCAGTAGCCACATGTAACATCGCAAGACTTACAAAAGCACATTTTGCAGCTATAACCTGAACCTCAACTGGAAGTCAGTCATTTTGAATTTACTGTGTTATTCTGGCACAGTTTTTGTCATTACAGATGTTGTACTTTAACAAAGCCCTCCTAGAGATTTAATTAGATTGCCATCATACTGGTAAGTCTTATTTAAAGATCTTGAAATGCTAAATTGCAGAGTTTTTGTACTTTCTTTGTGTGTCTGTGGCAGCATGGTGAATTTTGATGTTTTGCCATGAAAGAGTAAGCTGATGTAACTCAAATATACATTGTCCAATCTACCCCAAACTTTCACATATTTGATAAGAGTCCCAGCTTGAAGACATCTATATGCCAATATTCAGACAAAGTCATAGCACCACCTACTGGCAACAGGAAATTACATGTCTTATCCTTTAATGTACTCCTCCTATTGGGTTGATCACATCCATCTCAAAAGTGGTCTGAAAATCCTTAATTCTGATTTATTGTGAAGGTTGTTCATTGTATAGTGTGTCCCTGGCAATGTGGTGAATTTCCATGTTTTGACATGAAAACAGAAACTGTTGTAACTCTTATCCACATGACCAAATTTTCTCTCGTTTGAAGATTCCCAGCCTAAAGACATCTACAGGTTAATATTGAATTATGGTAGTAGCACCACCTATTGCCAAAAAGAAGTAAGATTTGTGTGACAATCATTTTATTTACATATAAGTGCCATGATCTTGTTTTGGTTTCATGGTCAGTCTCACTGATGTCATTGTCCCCAGCTGCAGTAGGCATCTGTTTTCATTGACAAAGCTCTGATCAAACCCACTGTAGGCTACATGATCCAGACAGCAGAAAAAACTTCGCAATACCAACTTCATGGTGACTAATGTATCCATGTTGTATTTACAACATGTTCGGTTTAGGCGATTTGACCACAAAAATGACACTCCACTGCTTTTATTCTGACCTGTTTACAGATGAATAAAATACATTTATCATACCATTGAATTTTTTGGCATGGCCGTCAAGAGTTTAAGATTCTACTGTGAAGTACAGTTGAGGTAGTCCGGAGCTATCCTGGGGATATCCCATGATCACATTTGCAACCATACAACCACTGTTACTCTGGGTTAATGGACCCTTTAAGACCCTATATTTAGCTAACATTTATCTTTGCACATTTTATTGTGCAAAGATAAATTGCAGATCCAGTTAGAAATGGATAAAACTGACATTTTTGTCCATACATCTACACTAAATATGCCTTGATGAAAAAGTGGAAACATGGTTTTAGATATTTTGCAAATTCATTAAAAGTCAAAAACTGAAATCTTATTTACAAATTTATTCAGACCCATTGCTGTGGCCCTTTGCTGACATTGTGGTCAGGTGCACCCTGTTTGCTTTAATTATCCAATGTGTCCAGAACCTGATTACCTGTAGACCTTGGTAATAAAACTGTGATGTGGTGTAGATCAGGCCAAGGGTATAAAACCATTTCTAAAGCTCTGAGTCTTTGCAGGACCGCAACGGCCTTGATAACTGTGAAATGGAAGAAGTTTGGAACCATCAAAAGGTGGCCCTCTGGCCAAATCGAGTACTTGGACAGGAAAGGCAACCAAGAACGCAATGGTAAGAGCTTCAGAAGTCTTCTGGAGAGATGGGAGAACCTGCCGGAAGGACGACTGTCTCAGCAGTACTGCATCAACCAGGCCTTTACGGTAGAGCGGCTAGATGGATACTACTATGAGTAAAAGGCATATGACAGCCTGTTTGCAGAATGCCAAGCAGTATTGAAAGGACTCAGAGCCAGCGGAAAAAAAATTTCTCTGGTCTAATAAAATATGAATTTATACTTTTTCTGCCAACACATGGCGCTGTTCAATACCCAGCTAACAGTGCCATGGGGTGCTTTTCAGCAGCAAGGACAGTGAGACTGGTCAGACTTGAGGGAAGGATCAAAGCATCCAAGTACAGAGAGGTCCTTGAATAAAACTAAATAGTAATTTTATCCATTTGAAAATAAACCTAAAGCACAATAAAGTTCCCAATACAGTGGGAAATTTGCGGATGATACAAATTTAGAAAGTCAATGCTAACGCCACTGCTAATCTGATGAGGGTGTCGACAGCCATGTGTGTTGTCTGGTATATACAGTATGTAGTCAACAGCCAATGCTTTTTCCCTGTCACAATGAGGCTTACTCTTGTGAAATTTAAAAATATCTGAGTCCTTTCAGTAAAATTTCCCAATCTCTAAACTGAAATCTTTTCTTTTACCATCCAATAATAACCCATTTTACAGCTGTGTGCATGAGAAAGATGAAAGCTGTGATGATCCAGAGTAGAAAAACACAACAATTCCCTGTCCCTCCCTTTTTTTATATACCTACCAGTGAATAAGAAAAAGATGAGCGCCATGATCATGGTGTATCCAAAGTACAGGATGGTGCTAGCCAATCCAGTTATTTGCAGCTTAGAGAAGAAGTAATGAATGGCATAAACCAGGAAATAAACGGCAGTGAAGCCACTGGTCAGGAAGGAACGCCACTGCCAATGGTAGTCCTGTAAAGAGGAGAAACAAAGCCTAAGTTGAGATTTAGAAACAAAGATGGAAGAAACAGTTGTGTAAATTTAGACCCTGACTGAAAGGGTTTAAGGAGTGGGCGGCCTGTGTGAGAGCCATGAATTACCAGTCAATGCTGGTTAGTGGAATCAATCACAGTGACACATAACAGAACGATCTCAAATCATATCTAACAAACAAAAACATATCAAGACATCCTTGGGTTTATCAGTAGTTCAATAAGGCATCTCAGATTTTCCTCCATCTGATTCTCCTGCTCTGAAGCCTAAAGGGCCTAAAAGTCCAACTGTTACTGCAGTTACTTCTTTAGACTCAGATGAACCATGTTTTTATGTTAACAACATTTAGGTTAATTCTCCAATGGATACTGTGGAGTCCATAGTCATGTTGCTGAACACTTGCCGACTTAATTGGAACATTTATTTCCTTCCGCCACGATATTATCAGCATTAGCAGCACTTCTGTGCATAAAACTGGTCAAATTTAAAGATAATGAATACTGGCATAAAAAATTGTTGTTATCAATACGAAAATGTCTATTAATGAATAAAAGTATTAATATCATCCCTGCGCTGTTTACCTCAGCACATAAATGGAAGTAACAGAGCAGGATGGTGGCCTCAGAGCATGTGATGACCAGGATAATGAAGACAAGGAAAAGGAAACCAAACATGTAGTACATCTGATGGGACCTGGAGGACAGGGAGAGACATGTCTGACTACTTCAGTGGACTAGAGTGAATACAATAGATAAAATAAACTGTAGGACAGAAATATGAGTTATGGTCAAATCTGCCACCATTATGGCAAATACAATACTGTTAGGATGAGAAAGATGTAAAAGCATTTAACTGCTTGACATGTTGTTAATCTCCAGTTCTGCCAAATTAGATCATTTATTTGGGGTTTTTGTTTGCGCCATAAAGGTTGAATGGAAAGTCAGTTGATTTCTCTTTATGTGTAACTTTCCACTAATAGAAAAATGCAGGTTAAAGGAACAACCATCCCACTTCCTAATTTGGTTTGAGCTTTAAGTGCCAAAATGGTTTTAGACAAAAAAAAAAATCCAGTATATCCAATTATAATCTAAAAAACGAGTAGGAGAGTATGTAACTTTTCTGCCTGACATCTAAGAACAGTGTGACTTTTACAAAAATGCTATACTTTGACAAATTTCTTGATTGTATTTTGTTCTGGCATGTTCATGCTAAAAACATCAAAATCGGTTTCTGATTATATTAAAAACAGCCAATGCAGTCGCAGAATTGTTCTTTTTTTATCTAGAATGGCTTGCAGGTATAACTACTTAATGGGTTTCAGGATGTAAAAGGTCTTCAGAGCTTGTGGGTCCTGTCGACATGTCAAAATACTCCCCATCGCTCTGACTGAATATGGCTGAACTGATTCTCATTTTTCAGGTCTTAATTCTAGCAGCAAAAACTGAACTGAACATGATTAATTCTGGCTTTCTGTGAATAATTACAGGCAAAATATATATTTTTTTGATTTCTCACCAGATGGAGTTTAGTATGAAGAAGAGCTGAATAAATATACATCCAAAAGGCAGAATTCCTCCCATGACGATACCAGGGAAGGGCTTTGTGTAGAATGACTGCTCTGGGATTTGACGAGGAATCTGATTGGTCCGCACTGGGTGCTCAATACCCTTAAACAGTCGGTCACAGCAGAGAGAGACAATCAACATTCAGATAGGTACAGTTTTACAGTTTAATGTTTTTCACAACTGGTTCTTTTGTTACTTGAGCACTTGCTGTATGTAACTGATGACACTGTGACAAACAACCACCGGCATAAAATGTATACAAGAAATTACCCAATGAATTAGGCATGAATGGATCTAAAATGTGTGTTTATATTTACTTACTGCTTTCTTGAAGCCAAAGTATGCTCCTATAAAGGTAAGTGGCACTGAGATACAGAACCAAAGAGCCAATATGGCTATCAGGGTCCCAAAGGGCATGGCCGCTGAAGACCCTTCACCCCACAGAATCAAGTTCATCACAAAGAAATCTGCAAAAACCACTCTAAACAGAGATAGGGAGGATGTTAGATGAGGCACTGAATGAGTGAGAGAGTAGGATCAAGTCGTTGTGTCTTTGTCATGCAGTAAACTTCTACCATAGTGTCGTGTCCATTGTTATGTTCACTTCCTGAGTAACAGTCCCCAGTCTAAGTAACAGTCTTACCCAGGACAGAGGAAGGCTGTCAGTAAAACATTGGTCTTCCACTTCTCTCCTCCAAAAGCTGCCAATTAATCAGACACAAATAACCCGAAGAATTCAATTTTGAGGCATAAAATCAAACTGGAAACTTGTCATGTTATTACGTGTTCTCATTTATTATTTGCAGTTACTGTATATACAGTACTTCATAAAAATTAATGACTGTAGTGTTTATGATTAGTTTGGTTTTAAGAATGAATTTGCTTTATAAATAATATTAAATACTTTTACTAAAGAATAATATTAATAAACCTGATGTGTTGCTTTTGTCCAAGGAAAACAGCAACTCATCATATTAAGAGAGACCCTTTATTCCCTTCAGCATTAAAAAGAAATCAACTAATCTTTTCTGATTACTCAATTAACTATCAGAATAATCAACAGAACACTGGATTATGAAAATAATCTGTAGCTGTGGCCAGCAATTGAAACTTCACAGTGTTTTTCTCACTTACATTTATAGAGGCGGGCAGCCACGTATCCAGCAGGAGTTCCCAGAAGAACCCAGAGAACAACAGCACACGTCATCAGAGCCCCACGGTTCGCCGGAGAGAGGAACCCAAGACACGCAAAGACTGGAGAGGGAGGAGTTTACATGTTATACATTTCAAGTTAGAATGAGTAAGGCCCATAGAGCCCCGTTAATGCTGGATTTTTAAGGCTGATATCACTATTGATATTTAAATTGTGAATACAAAATATTGACTGATATTAATTTTTCACAGTGGCCCTGAGGTGCAAAACACAACAAAACAGAAGACACAGCAAAATTCATAGAAAACAGATTTTAGGAGGCAAATTAGAAAGCACATTTCTCAAACATAACACCATTTAGTTTTCTGTTTTGACTATATTTTTCTTAAACTGGGGTCTTGTTTTGTAACATGCTGTGTGTTTTGTGAAATGTTGTTTTTTAAGCTTTGTTATATTTTTTTGTATGGCTCAAAACGCCTTCTACTGTTTTAATTCAGAGTAAACCGGGACTTTTGGGACTTACAAAAATTGTAATGGAAATACTGTTTTTAAATGGCATATAACATATTTGATACATTTTCTGCTAACATGTCTTGTTTCTTATCAACAGAATATACTGTTATTATCACTGATGCTGAGGTATCTTGTTTCTATTGCTTAGGCTGCATCACTACATCCCAGAAAATGCATTGGCATTATGGCAAAAAAACCTATCATGCACTGTCATCATAAAGTGGTACAAGTTTGGCATCTATATTTTTTAACCCTGTTAAACAATCATGAATATAACAAAGACATACAAAGGGTGACAAAGGTCATAATGAAGATCTGAGTTCCAGAGCCAAGGAAAACCGACAGCAGCATCCCCTTCCTGGGAGGTCGGAAAACATCTCCATGGACCAGCTTCCATCCAAACTCTTCCTGGGCATCCTCCTGGAGAACAACATAGTTGAGCAGATATGATTAGAATAACACAGCTTGAGCCATGATTCTCACATGAAATCTGATAATGATAGCATGATAGTAAAGATAGTTAAAGTAAAGTTAGCTTGTCATTTCAGTAACTTACAACTATTGGCAATTTACTGTCAACAGCTCCACCTCAGGTCAGTTGTGTTCCTACAAAGCCATAAAGACAGGTACTCACCACAGAGTCCATCTGATTGTATCTGGCGATGTCTTTATGCAGAGTCCTCAGCATGATCATTGCTACCATTCCAGAGAGGAACAACACAATCACCAACGAGTTCATTATGCTAGGAAGAAGAGACAGTAATTCAATCAGATCATTACTTACACATTAATCGATGTGGCATCAGTAATTTCATATTGACTGTCTCTGTGCAGAGAGACAACAGGTCAGTTCAGAGATACCTGGGTTAAGCAGTGATGAAATTAATCATTATGACACTATCACAGACATCAGAGGTAATTTAAAACCAAAATGTTGATCACTACTGTATTAAGTCTGTGCCAAACTATAAGCTCCCTGTAGCTGAAAACTAGCCTTCCACATGGCAGGAGTCCTGCAAGTCAGAGTAGAGGGAAGACAGGGGCAATCACCTTAAAGTCACTTCATACACAGAGGATGTTTCAATTCCAGTGGACTTTTCTCTGCCCTGACTTAAAAGTGTGTATGTAAGATATATGAACTGCTCAAACTGAGAGCATAAAGCTTAGAAGATCTAACAAAGAAAGGCCCTTGTTGCTTATTTAAATCCAGAGACACAGATGCTTGCTCTCTCACAAGAGGGTCAACAGTTACAAATCTGTGTCTACACACTTTCCAGTCTTGACTTGTAAACTGATTACCGCAGTTTGTTTCAATAACTTTTGATGTTAATGAAATTACTTCCGTGTGTCTGTGTGTTTGTATATTTGTGTATTTGAGTCTTACCTAAACCACTGGATGTTGGTGTGAGGCATTGACTCCAGGATGTAGTCCCATCTAGATGCCCAGCGAATATTCTTGTCTTCCTACATACATACATACATACATACATACATACATACATACATACATACATATATATATATATAATATTTATAGAAACAAAGTTATTTTTTAATGCAGTAAAATCTCTTTATCATTATAAGCTAAAGCATTCATACTGTGTGTACTTTCACATATTTACCCTGGTATAGACAAAATCATCTGTTTTAACTACAATCAGGGCCTCCTAACACCAACAGAGTATTAGCAGTGACATGCCAGGGTGACAGTTCCATGCAACTGTTTTATGGTTAATTATCAAGATGATACTATTGTACTAACCACAAAGTTGACAGAGTAGGTGTATGGGATCTTAAACACTCCTGTGTGTTTGTTTTTCAGGAACTTTGGCCCTCCAGAACAATCAGGGCTGTCATCATTAGGGTTTTCAAAGCTGGACAAAGAAAGAGAGAGGGGGAGACAAAGGAAACAATTCTCAGATCAAAGTAAGTGATCAAATATCTAATTTGCATTTTAGGATCTGATCCCAATACAGGCAGAACCTACATAATGAGAACATCAAGTCCCACAAACCATTTGTATCCAAGAAAAAGTTCTACAGTTGGCCCAAATGTGAAATTCCCCCCAAAAAGAAACTAAGCTAAAAACCTAGCATCTTCATCTTGACTAGATATCTCCATATCAGCTATAACTGTCTTTCATTACCTTTTTGGTTCAATCTTAGCAGCAACCAATCGTGCTCCGAGTTGCTCATGCTCAACGATGTGGTAATGGATGGTGATGTCCACATGGTTAAAGATGTAAAAAGCATCCTTTTCATTAAAGTTAGACTGGAAAACAAAACCAAGACACGAAAGCTCAAATCATAGACTGGATGATAATGTCACTCTTACTACGGTTACAGCTACATCTAGGTGTACAATTTGAGCTTTTTCGACTTAAGCAACTGAGACTATTACTGGTAACAAAAAACACTTTGTGGCAGACAGTCACGCATGCTGCTGATCCCATTTTTACCTCCCAGCAAATCTGACCCACAGAAACGGAATTCCATCAGACAAAATCCATCAAGATTGGTTTGTTGTTTTTAAAAACAAAAACTTATTCAATAACAACAGTTTGAAAGATGCTGCACTTAAATAAAACTTCAGCGCATAGCGGCTTCAAAGAAAACCTCGGTTCATCGATGTTAATGTATCGGATCGCACTGTCTGAACATTTTCTAAATGGAATTGAAACACATGGATCAGTGCCCTATTGTGAATATGTGTGATTATACTTTGAAGTAACTAAGATCTGGTTTTAGTATTAATTTGTCTTTCTCAATTTATTAATAATCGTATACCTTAGTGTGTAAGACTGAAGGGAGTCCTTATATGTTTATGAACATATATGTGTCACTTATTTTGTGTATTTAGATGTTAAGACTTTCATGGACAAATATCTGTGCAAATTGTGAGTTCCTGTTAAAGAAGGCTTTGCTTGTGTTCGTGTGACCCACTAACATTGACAACGCAGGCATCCTTTGGTCGACCTGCTTCTGTGACGTAACAGCCAATAGGGAATCCAGGATTACAGAACTTCTGTCCATCCTCAACATCATAGCACCAGGTGACTGGCATGTTATCTACAATCCTACACAAACACACACCAAACACACACAAACAAAAGGAACAGAAAACAAAATACTATGATGTTCATCAATAGATATATCAAATGTACAGTGACTTCAGTGAGTATTCAGACCCCTTCACTTTTGCACTTTACTGTGTTTTAGATTCAGTTTAAAATGGATAAAATTGTCAGTCTACACTTGTATTCATAAAAGTATTGTAAATGTTTGAGTTTGGAAAAGTTGTCTCGTTCTTTATAGCAGATCTTTTCAAGCTCTGTCAGATGGAGGCATGTGTGAACTGCAATCGTCAGGTCTCACCACAGATGTTCTGTGGGGTTTAAGTCTCAGCTTTGGACAGGCCACTCGGACACGGTCAGACTTGTCCTTAAGCTGTTTGGCTGAAAGGTGAACCGTCATTCTAGTTTTAGGTCACATGCTCTCTGAAGCAGGTTTTCTTCAGGGGCCTCTGTATTAGGTAGCATTCACCTCCCTCAATTCTGACCAGTCTCTGTCCCTGCTGCTGAGAAGCTCCCTCCATAGCATGATGCTGCCAGCACCGTGCATCAGTGTAGGGATAGAAATAGCTGGATGATGAGCAGTGCTTTACGAGTAGACATAGTGTTTGGAGTTTTAACAATTCTCTAGTTACACCCTAGTTTTCATGTAGTTGGTCAGATGTTACATTTCTCTTCTACCCCCTGCCACATTTTTGAGTCAAGATTGATAGTTCTGAGTTTTTTTGTAGAGTCATGTTAATACATTAGAGAAGTTGATCAAGTGATGTGTAGAGCTGGGTACTGATCTTCAGCATTTATTGGTATTGACTAAAATGAGTCTTCAGTACCAAGTATCAAAACCTGCGAAGTGCTGAAAGCTGACATCAAATGTCAGATTCACAGTCTGATTGAATTGTTCTTGATTTTTTTTTCTTTTAAGTATGATTTTGCCAATTTTATGCTATTCTCTGACAGCTGCTTCCAGGGTTGCTGAGAGACTGCGAGCTATTTATTGCATGTTATAATTCTTGCAGCTTGAAGTATAAAAATAAATTTTGTGTATTGTTCTACAATGAAAAAAATCAGAACTATATGTTAAATCTAATTGACGGTGAAGAATACAGAGTACGGGTTGAAGAAACGAGTCACCCCCACACTGCCTATAGTAACACTAACAACAAAGCAGTTGGGCGGGTCGGCAGAATTTTGAGTACAAGAAGTCATTGTTGGTATAATTATTTTTGGTATCATTTTCTAAATACCTGCTCTTGTGGTGCTGACACTGACACATACTTCAGAAGACTTAACATTAAATTGTTCCATAATTGAATGAATGTGACAGTTAGTAAAGGACAAGTAATGATGACTCTGCCTCAAGCAAAAATCAATTCTCATATCCTCACATACCAATTCCTTTTGGTAAATGAGGCCTTAGTTGATTTTTTTTTTCTTTGGAGAGCATTTATAGAAACATCCAGTTTACAAATGAAATCAATAAAACGCCATTAGAACCTTTAAGTACCAAATTAATGGCTGCATTTTTGTTGAAAACATTCTGTCGTGTTCTGGTATGTATACAGTTCATGTGTTTTCCTTTATGTGCAAACCTATATGCATATGGTTGCATTTTCCTTCACTTTATGACATGTATATCCGTGAATCATACACACCAGTGATGCTGGTAGTTGAGTAACATGCCTTTCTTGAGGAAGTCCAGTTTGGCTTTGTCTGATGGGTTGTTGGTATCGTAGGTTCTGGTACACACCTTCTGACAGACTGCAGGTTTCTTGAACTCAAACTGACACACAGGACACACCACCATGCATTATGTGAGTGCTTTGTCACTGCAAAAACTGAGTTCTCTTCATTTGCTGTCAGTGATAGTAACAATACATCTTTCTCAACTGTACAAATTCTACAAAAAAAACATTTCAATTTATCTGACATAAAGATTGAAGCTGGGAAAATGTTTTACATAGCATGTCAAATGTAAAACATTTCCTAGCCCATAAAAACAAATGTAAGAATACAGACGAACTAATAGTCTCTGACTGGGTCAATCAAAGGTTTATATACATGCCCCCTTGTTATAACGGAGATGCAATGATACACATCATCCCCATAAAGGAACGCTTTATGGGATTCAGAGATTCAGGGTAACATCTTCCAGGCTCTGCTGCCCTATGTTTCTGTGTGCTTTAATGTTTCTCTTCGTTCCCTTTTTCTTTTATCCTCTCATCGTGTTGCTTATAAGGATATGATCGTGTCTTACTCCACACCTTGCCTGCACTGAAGTATCAACCATGGATATCGCTTAATGGTGCATGTTTTGACTGTTTATGAAATCACACATATCTACAGACAATGCAACCATTATAGACTTGATACCAAACTGTCTCAGGACAAATCCAAAAAGAGCAAATGAACAAAGTTGAAATGTGGATGTAAAGGAGGTATTTGTCTGAGACTGAAGAGGCTGAAAAACAAACCCCCTCTGCCGACATCCCTACTCATCAACGTGCAGTCCCTGAGAGTAAAAACCGCTGGGATGTCAGCCAACACCTATTGCCTGCAGGAGTATGGGAGTGCTTGTGTCTTGGCTCTCATGGAGATGTGGCTGGAGGGTAAAATCGCATCCAATGAGGTGGAGCCCGCAGGTTTCAGAGTGTCAGGATTGACTGGGATCCCATCATCACCAGGAAGGCTCGTGGAGGCTGTGTCTGTCTCCTCATCAGGAATGAGCGTTGTCGGGCAGTTGCTGTAAGTGAGCGACTCTGTACCCTTGACATCGAGCTGCTATGTGCATCTTTGCAGCCTTTCTCTCTGCCCAGGGACGGTCCTAACATTTTCTTCACTGCAGTACATATTTATCGAAAGCCAAATTTTAATAAGGCACTAGAGATTCTTAACCACTCAGAGAAACTTGAGTCACTTGAACCTAATCCAAGTTTATTCTTGGAGATATTAATAACTGACCCATTAAAAATGCTTGCACACATACTATTAGTATGTTGACTGTCCTCCCCTTGGGAAAATAAGACCTTAGACATGTTTTGTGGACCCAACAATCATGCCTACCCTGCATCCATGCTCTCACCACTAGGGGCATCTGACCACAGTGTGGTCCGTCTCTGCCCTGTCTATCACAAACTACTAGAGAGGGAGAAGCCTCAAAAGAGGACCGTCAGAGTGTTGAACAACGACAGCTCTGCAGGGATGTTTCCAATGCATATGAAAGGTCTTTAATAGCTGAGATATTAATGATCAGGTTGTAGCAGTGTCTACACTTTCAGTGTAGACTCTATGATACCTTAAAAGCTCATCTTAATGATAAGCTTTGGGTGTCCAACAAATTAAAAGGATCCTATTACTAAGAAGAAAAAAGCATACAGGAACCAGGATGGAACTGCTAGAGTGGACATACAGAGACAGATCAAGAGACAAATACCTCAAACCAAAAATAGAGGCCACCCTGGAATCTGGCAATCACACAGAGGCATGGTAGGGAATAAAAACAATGTTCAGGAGCTATAATCCAGTGTGCAGATACTCTGCTAAATTGAATCTATTTTTCTTCACCTGGCCTCAATAAGGGGTTGTAACTGTGAACAGCTGCCTTATATGCCTATTTGGTGCATGTAAACACAGTCACTAAAGTATCTTCTTTCATTTCACCAGAACCACTGTACCTTGTATGGCGAGGGTTCGATTCGTTCCCCAAAAAGAACCTGGCCCAAATTCTCCGATGGGCGTTTCAGTGTCTTCTCTGAGCAGAAGTCAAACCTGCACAAAAAGGAGGAGACTCTTCAGAACACATTAAACTGCACAACACCTTTATTTCTAAGTTACTTGGTGTCTGGGCCTAGTTTGGGAAAAAAAAACAAATTTTGGGGGAAAATGACATTTAACCTACCTTTGAAGGTAGTGGGTTTGTTTTTTTTTTACATTTTGCTTACAGAGGCACCATGGACTCATTAATTAATTCAAATCCAATCACACAACACTCAATAATTATTTGCATAACAAGAATGTATTATATGTTATTAAATGCAATCTGGTTTGAATAAAGCCATATAAAGCCAAAAAAACAAGGGGTGAACCTGATTTTAAACACTTTTTCACGTATTTCAATTTGAAATTTTCCTTAAACTAAGAATATTGTCCTATTAGTCTATTCTTGATTGGTAGAAAACACTGTAGTGATGAAGGGATGCTACACTAATGTTTTTTTTTTTGTAATTGATAAAATGGATGAATATTTATGTAAAAATCAGCTTCAACTTTAAACTGGAACAGTGACTATTCCTGAATGCTTTTGGACTACACATTGCAAAGCAGGTCATGCAGCCCGAGGGAATACGAAAAAAAGGGGTGAATTTAAAAAGATAAAATCTTTAAGAAAGAACACAGACACATTAGTACAGTTCTACTTACGCAGTATATTCATAAGGAAGAACAGACTCCACTGAATCCAGCCTATTCACAAACAGCTCAATGGATGACTAGAAGAAAACACAGCAGACAGGCACATATTGGGAAGACAGCAGGAATGCTCAAATCAGACTTCATTTTCATGTTGTTAGATAATGATTGGTTGGTATTCAATTTTCCACTTGGCATGAGGACTTCATAATGATATTTTAAAGACTCAACAGCAGCGTGTGTTCCACAAACAATGTTTTGGGCACCCAGAAGAGGTAAGGAAGTATGCTTGGGCTTTTTATGTGTGTGTGTGTGTGTGTGTGTGTGTGTGTGTGTGTGTGTAATTAGGGTGACCTGACACCATTAAGTATTTCTCTACTTTAAAGTGTCAGAAAATCCTAATTACAAGACTAATTTTCACAAGTCAAAAAAATATAGTAAATGATGAAAAGGTCAAAGGGAATAAATTATTTTCTGTGAACTATTCATGCCACAATCCCTCTGTCCCCTCACAGCTCTTCTCTGAGGTGTTTTATATTTTACAGAAGGTCAGGCCTCTCCTGAACCACCTAGGCAGTGGGTGAAGAGAAATAATAAATCATGGAGAATTAGAGGGACTTTTTAGAGAGACTGGGATGCATATCCTGTAAACCACTGCGTGGAGCAGTTGTCTATTACAGTATGGCACCCGTGATGGACTTTCCATCTGACATCTGGGCAAATTAATAGGAACTTGTCTGCACTGAAGTTCACAGAGCATGGTCTAACGAGCCCATTATCTTAGGAGGATTGGGAGGCTTTCATGATGAGTGACAGAAGACAAAGATACAAATAAAACTAAATACAGACATTGTGGTTACAAAGAAAGCTAATTTCTATAACTTGTTTATTACATAAAAGTAAAATGTGCACTCAGTTGGCAGTTAAGTAGGTTAGGTATTAGGAACACCTAGCAAAGACAAATGCAGTCTAATACAACAGGCCTGCAGTAAATCCTCCCTTCATAACAGTTATAATGTTCAGTTTATGTTGAAACTGTGCTGATTCAGGAGAGAGGTGCGGATTCAACTGTATGATCATCATGGAATTATCATTAAGTTATATCAACACCTCTGCATATGTTTTAACTTGTTGTTCCAAATAAAATTATAACTGAGTGTATATTGTTACCATAGCTGTGCTGTAATTTTCACAGAATTTTCTTCATGTTTGGGTTAAGCAGATGTGTTATACATTGTGGTTGTGTTGTGCAGCACTCTTATAGCAGCGTTGTTGTGCTATAATGTACTGTGGCTGAATGTAAAGTCTACTTACCTATATATGATGTACCTTTAGTTTACTAGCAGGGCACAATCTAACATGTTTAAGCCCCTGTTAATGGTTTGTCTTTCAATGTGTGGTTGTTGCTAAAAGCAAAAAAGATGTGAATTATTTAGTATGTTCTCAATATTTCTTTCTTTTTTGCCAGACAGAATGATTTAACCTATGCTTTTTATATAGAAATTTGGACTTTGTGCTTTTTTTCCACTGATGGCGACAGACTGCAAAAAAACGATCAGATTCAGGAAAACATAACTGGGTGTAATTATACTGCATCATATCTCACAATATTTTACAATGAGCTACTTTGTGATGTAAATGGGTTCAATATTTTCAAGGAGCCAGCAGAACTATAACAATAAAATGATGATGGCTCTCACAGTTTCTTGTATCCGGTAACTATCGGGAAATACATTTTTAAAACATCATTCAGTCAGTGACCAGTATCAGCCCAACAGAATGCAGAGGCCTTCACTCTGAACTGAGATTGATGGGTTATCTAGCCCTCTTAGTTTGTAACTCAGGTTTAGGGATACCACGAAGCTGGCTCACTTTTAACCCGGGCAGTTCACCACGGTAACCTGTGCTGCAGGGCTTAACCCGCTTCCATGCATGTTAGCTTAAGGGGATCGGATCAAAACCTGTCAATGATTGTAAAGGCAACATTTCTGTCAGATGGACGACTCCATCACTGAGTTAGTCTGACATTAGCTGCAATTTTTAATGTGCCACACATATTCAGAAAATATCAAGCAAAAAGCAACAAAAAACTCACTCTGCACCACAGACCCTTACAATTATTACCGCACTTATTTACAATGTCTCCTCTGCCTTAAATTCCTACTTGGATTGTTTTTCTAGAGCTGATCTGCAGCTTCTTCATCCACTGGAGTTGTGATCATATTTAGCATTTCCCAGTGTTGAATATCACCTTCTGCTGTCGCTGTTGCCCGCAGCCAACACCGTTC